>VZTT01041055.1:12735-59468 GCA_013400855.1 Buphagus erythrorhynchus | reverse complement strand
CATGGGGCGCCCAGAGCCCCCGCTGGCCTGTGCGTGCCCGCTTCCCGTGGCTGTGATAGGCCGGGGCGGTGCCCGGTCCTGCCCCCGGAGCGCTCGGCCGCCGCTCCCCTCGAGCCGCCCGGCTCCTGCCAGGGCAGCGCCCCGACTCCCGGCGGCTCCGCGCAGCCCCGCACCGGGCCAGCCCGCCGGGGAGGGCGGCCCCAGGAAGCCTCCGCGCCCCCGGAGACAGCAGGACCGATCGCTGCAGTTAAGAAGGCCGGTATCATCAAGGTAGCCGGGAATGAAACGGCTTTCAGGGCACGCAGCAGCGTGGCTGGGAAACATCAAGGAAGTGTCCTGCCTACTGAGGCGATGAGGCCCCGTAGAGGTCCCGCCGCGCCGTCAGGCTCCTTTCGCCCGTAGGAAGCGGTCGGAAAATCCGCCCTTCCCCCAAGCGAATAAGGGCAAATATTTGTGTCTCGGCCAGCTGCACAAATGCTGAGATACCGCCTTTTTGCCAGGAATTACTCGCGTTTTTCTACCAACGCGAACCGCCGGGCTTCCCCCGCAGAAGCAGCCTGGCTCCCAGGAAGCCTGCGGGGCAGGGCAGGGCAGGGCAAGCTGCCGCCACCCCTGCATGGCATATAAAGCACTTGGACTGCTCTGGCCATTGGATATTCGCTTTGATTTCACGTAGTTCCCACAGGCGCCAAGCTGCAAGGTCTATCGCAACGCACTGGCAGCGAGGCGGAGTAATAAGATAATTCACAACATCATTCTCAGAAAACTGAGCTGGCACTGGGACTGGCCAGGATTTCACTAATACAACAGGTCTGGTGGTTGGAAGTAACAATGTATTTCTAAACAATGCAAAGGGAGCCAAGGTTAATAGAAACAATACCAGCATTAACATTTTAACTAGTTAGAAAGTAACTATATTTTCTGTTAAAGTGCCTCAAAGCTTCCAGGCATTAAAAAAAAAAAGGGGGGGTGAGGGAAAGAAAGAAAAATAAATACATGTAAAGTGTAATAAAACAACACAAGATTTGCAAAACAGTATTAGAAAGAATCCTGAAGTCAAAATTTTCCCACTGTTAAACATAAGCTTGTCACGCAAGTACTGTATTATAATAAGCATTTCCTACAAAACCAGAACTGAATGAAAAGTACAAAGAACAAATACACCAGCACAACAGTTGCAACAATTTCTGTTGGAAGAAGTTCAAAGTTCTGTACCACACTTTGTATGATTATAGTTTATTTGGAGTAAAAGCCCCTCCATGCTCAACTACTTATGCCCATGTGCTGCATACCCTTAAGACAGATGATGTACTTCAACTTGCAGAAACCAGTATGAAAATAAAGTACGAGAGGAAAAAAATAAAGGTATCCTGGTAGCTGAGGTTAACTCTTACCTGTCGATTTAAGGGTTTTGTGGAGTGCTTTTTACTGTATTTTAACAATTGTACCACAGTCTAAATGTGGTTGATAGAGCACCTAACAAGAAAAACAGGATTCATTGCTACTGGTGTTGTGCATCATTTCAGACAATTGATTGAAGCAAAGTATGTCACAAGTTGCTTCTGATTTTGAAGTTATTCTGAGTTAGGGGCTCAGTGATCTTCCCAATAAATGCACGTAACTGAGACAAGAGCAGCAGAACCTCACCACCAATGAAAATCAGACCACTGGTATTTAACCCTAAGCACCTGAACTTCACAGGATGTACAATCACTTTCAGAACCCAAAAGCTTCTTTACCTGCCAGCTTTACAAAGTAGCTCTAAGGATTAGTTAACATGTAAAGCAATTTTCAAAATACATTACAGTACCACTTAATATTAATAGCAATCATTATCTATGTGGGTAAAGTCCTTACTAATTGAGGCTTTGACTATCAGCTCCTCAAAGACACCCACTCTTGGTTCTTGCTGATGTGCCATAATGCTTCAGGCAAATAACTGATTCTTTGTTTGCCAGTTGTAGTAGTTACAACAATGCTCTTTTTTTTTTGGTATGAGGCACTGTTATTTCCTCATTAGGGAGAGATTTTTCCAAATACAGTCCTGTTAACTCTTGGCAGCCACCAGAACCTCTCGGCTGTTGCAGTTTGCTGTATTGTCCAGAGCACCAAGCAAAAAAACAACAGAAAAAAAAAAATCACCATTCACATTGTTCTACGTACTTGAGCACATACACTTCCAGTACCTGTTTTGGAGACTTTTCTTACCAGATCAGCATTTACCCCAACTCTTTCATATATCTAATGGTTTAGTTATGTCTTATACAGTATTGTAAAGCTTCACTTTTTTGTTAGGCCACCTCTTTATTTTGCAGCGGAGTCATTTAAAATCTGTAACTGACTGTTAAAAAGGGATGAAAAAGAACTTATCAGAAAGATAGACTTTTAAACCACTTGACAGACTACACAGAGCTCACCTTAATAATTCTTTGAGCTCCATCTTCAAGAGTTCTGAATATTCACCACTTTGTTTTGCAAAGTACTGTAATTAGAAACCATGTGACTTTAACACTTTCCAACTTGTTAACGTAAGTAATCAGTTCGTTGTAAGAGAATCTCATCATTTGAAAGTTTTCATTTTTCTTTCAAGGCATCTCTTTCACAAGAAATAACTTGCAATTTCTAAAGGCTAACTATTAAGTTTTTGTATTACAGTATTTTGAATCTCAAATATATTCTTCATTCTTACATGACACTAAGTCATAAAAGATAAAAAGTTTAGAGACAGATACGTGAGTTGTAATAATTCTAAAAATAATTTTGACTCCTAAAGTGGCCCAAAATATATAACTTTATGCTATTACAATTGATCTATCTGTTTTGTGTTTAAAACAACACAGAACAGCAATTATAAAACAGCTGCTAAAGCTTCAAACCACCATTGTGCTTGTTGTTAAAACAAACAGTTTAAGATCCCTGAGAGTTCTCCTAAAAACTACTCTAGTGCATAGATTTATAAACAAAAAATGGCATATTGTATAATGGCACCTGTTAAAGCAGAAAGTAGAGAAAATAGTATTCAAGAAAGGGGTGAAATATCTAGTCTTAAGCCTTGCAAGAGAACAATGTTTTATGTTTATCAGAAGGACTTGGTGATGCCATCAACGATCATAAACTGAAGTTCTCATAGTTGCATGAAAGATAGCATGAGTATAAAGGAAGCTGTAAAAATGGGCCAGAGGGTCAGAAAGGATGTCCTTGTTAACATTTCTTTCAATGAACTCCAAAAACAGGTTTTGAGTACAGAGAATGAAGTGCCAAGGATGTAGATGTGCTCCACCATCTATGCTGCATGTGGCCCTACAACTGAAGTTCTAAGCCAAGAAATGGATGTATGTAGCCAGCTGAAACCTTTAAGTATCTCACAAGCAGGCTGTACTAGGTACATCCAGTTTTGAATGGATGGTAAACTCACCAGTTTGCTGCATGATTTTAATTTTTTTTCCCATTAGAAGTCTAAGAGACTTGAAGGCAGTGAAGTGAGAAAACTGAATGGATAACGATTAATTTTACAATAGAAAAGCAAAATAGCAGCTCAGAGCCATTATTTTCTACAATGAAGGAGATTGATTGCCATTTCCTCCCCACTGAAGCTCTGTTTAGAGGAGGTACAATTCATAAGCATGTCCTACCCCACAAAAGTTCAAGCTTTAAAAACCTATTGTATTTTTTGCCTAGAATATACTGAAAGATAAGTGGGAAAAAGCATGAAATAAGTTGTCTTAATAAATGTGCTATAGCCCCATAAACAAAATTGTTTTGAACTGATGAAGCCAAAATCTTTTGCCTTCCAACTAAGAATGTGCATCACGGATGGTAATGTATTGAAGAAAGTTTCATTGCATGGGCCCAGGTGACAAGCAGAGATAAAGATTGCCTGATCATACAAATTACTTCCAATCGCATGTAAATTAGAAATGTATTTATTGTATGATGAGAGGTATGAATAAAAGAACCCCACTATACATAGTTTCTGGTTCTATCCACTCATCTTGTTTCAAGAATCCAATCTCTACAGCTTTCATGAATCCATTTGCCCTAGGCCCTTCACATATTCACAGTGTTCCTTTTATAGCTCTCTACCAATTTTTGGCCTTTCAATCAGAAAAACCTTCCTTCTCCTATCTTCAGACATGGAGTCTTTTTTGTACAGCCATCAGAAAGCTGCAATTTAAGCCAAATTCCAGGGTAAAGAGACAATGGTTTGCTATAGGAAAGGCTTAAAGGGAGTGGTACATTCCACAGGCAAGTACGGGCATATCAGCACATGGTGAACTCAAGCCACAATACTGCTTATTTACAAGAAAATGGCAAGGCATACACTCCACTATCAAAAACAATTTTTTTCCTCAACTTTTCCTTATTTCTCATAAACTGCAAGCACCCTCTAAAGCTGCCATTTCCACGGCATTAGCTACAATCAAACACACAACTTTCTAGTCTTCCACTCCTAGACAATCCTAACCACCAAATTTATAACACTTTCGATCTCAAGAGTTGCCCACCAGACCCTTGTTTAGTCCTGATTCAGAAAAACTTTTTTTAGGCAACAGAGATCCTTTCTTTTTGGGAAATTCTGGCCACGCATCTTTAGCAAGCGGTTAAGAAACCTGTGGGTAACGTACCTACAGCTGGAGCTAGGCAGGGACAGACAAAAGCTTTTGGCTACCCTTTAGCAGGAACGCGAGCCCGTCCCCAAAGCCGGCAGTGCCGCCATGCCGAGCCAGCCCCGCCGCGGCCCGGCCNCGCTGGCTCGGCGTCGCTGCCGCGGGGAAACCTGGCGGGGCTGGGGGAGACGAGGTGGGGGGAGAGGCGGTGGGCTCGGGCCAGGGAAAAGGGATTCCTTTCAGCCGCTCGGCCGCCCCTGCCCTGAGCTCCACGCGAGGCCGGTGCCCTTGAGGCCTCTCGGGGGCCGGGCGGGAGGTCCTGGCAGGAGGTAAGGAGGTGTTCATGTCTGACCGCGAGCCAACGATGTGCTCAGGTACCAATGGCATCCAGGCCTGTCTCAGGAATAGTGTGGCCTGCAGGACCACTATTGGTGGAAGTCACCATCCCCCTCTACTCGGCACTGGTGAGGTCACACTTCAAGTACTGCGTTCAGATTTGGGCTCCTCAATTAGGAATGGCTCTGAAGTGCAGGAGCATGTTCAGAGAAGTGCAGCGGAGCTCGTGAGGGGTCTGGAGTACAAGTCTTATGAGGAGTGGCTGTGGGAGCTGGGGTTGTTTATCCTGGAAAAAAGGAGGCTCAGGGAGACCTTATCACTCTCTACAACTATCTGAAAGGAGGCTCCAGGTGACCAGGTGGGAATCGGCCTCTTCTCCCAGGCAACCAGCGATAGGACAAGAGAGTATAGTATTAAGCTCCACCAGGGGAGGTTTAGATTGGACATTAGAAGGAATTTCTTCACAGAAAGGGTCATTAGATATTGGACTGCTCAGGGAGGTTCTGGAGTCACCGTCCCTAGCAGTGTTAAAGGAAAGACTGGACATGGCACTTAGTGTCACTGTCTGCTTGACAAAGTGGTGTTCAGCCCTAGATGACTTTTCAGAAGTCTTTTCCAACCCAGTTGATTCTGTGATTCTCTGTTGCCCTGGTGCCGATGGCCTTCTCACAGCTGTGCTGCTCCTAGCCAGGCGGTGCTGCCGTGCCCGGCGGCACGGCTCTCACGGCAGGATAGGGTCAGGCACCTCCGCACAAACCTCTCACATGCTGGCCATGAAACAGCTGGTCAGTTCTCGCTGAACTACATCCGTGTCAACCAACAACACACCCTGTTGTCTTTGAAACCCTGAGAAATACTTTAAAAAGGCACTTAATGATCTGTCAGATGGCAGCTGTTTGGAAGGCTGGTTGGAGGGACCAAAGCAGGCTTTTCTTCCTGTTCTCTCACGTCATTTTTAGAAGCATTGGATTTTTAACATTACATATTTCATGTGACATTTATGGACAAAAGGCACTGGTTTCTTAAGTATAGCTGGGTTAAAGTATAGAAACTACAAGTGTGAGTTAGACATTAAGTTTTTTAGTTGAAAAATGCCCTCAAACTCTTCTTTTGTCCATTCTTTTCTAATTTATTTCCCTGATGAAAGAGGGACGTACCTAGGCCTTATGTTCCGACAGAGGAAGAAAGAAGACTCCTCAAGGAATGTGCTGAAGAGAGTTTCCGATACAGAGGTAAGTTCACTTTGCTTTCCTTCGACCCTTAGCTTTTGCTGTTACCTGAGGTGTTACAGAGAGCCTGGGTCAATACAGCAGGACAGTGCATCAGCAAGCTTCATGTGTACTGGAATTGCTTCCCAGCAAATGCTGGTCCGTGTAGTATTTACTAAGAGTTTACAGCAGTTTTGTAAAAGGTGCAACATAATTTCTAAGTTTCATGCCTTATAAAAAGATCTCTTAATATTTTAAGTTAACGTGCTTACTAAAAGTCTGAAAATAGATCTAATTAATGAGTCTCATTTATATTAGTGAGTTCTCTTTTTTGTGTTTTTTCTGCATTTTTATTTTCAATTTTTTGTTGTTATCTTTAACATGCAAGAATAAAATATTTTAACTTATAACCATTGCTTTTCATCTTTATAGAGGCTTGTGAAGAGAACAATATATAAGTAGTCACTCTGTTCAACTTTTGGAGAAAATTGCTGTGTCTGTGCACGGTTTCTGTAACCCTAAGATTAAAGGCATGCTTGATTTTTGTATACCTGGTCACAAGGTTTGAACAAGCTTTCTGATGTGACTGTTACCTGCTGTTTTATCACACACTAGTAGGTTATTCCTGATGCTGATAGGCGGCTTGGCAAAAACCAGGACAGATGAAGAATTTAGCAGCTGAATTGCTAATTTTAGCATACTGGGGCTCTGATTTCTCATGGAAGACAGTACTTTCAGGGACAGCTCTTAAGGCATTGTGATTTTGAATTAATGATTCAAAGTTCTGTTTTGTCTCATCCGCTTTTACACAAATACTTGGAAATCTTCAGCATATTTGCAAAAAAAGTAGCCATTTTCTGTATAACTTTATAAGTGAAAGCGGCAGGTCCGTTAGTGGTACAGCGATGATTGGTTATGGTTTATTGATAATCTCACTTCTGGAAGACAAAGAGAACAGAGAGTTGTTTGTTCCTGAGCTGTTCTGCTGCTTGGCAATGTAGATCATTGCCTTGTGCATCTTTATATAATCACTGAGGAAACAGCTTGTAGGTACTACTTGAAAGCCCTAAGTTAGTTTCTTGAGTTGTTTCTCTTTAGGGAGCTACAACAGGAACAGATTTTTTTCTTTCAGGGATTGTATACTGTGCTGTTACCTCACTGGGAGAGCCTTAAGTCCATCACTGTTTTCTAGTTCTCCTGTCTTTGTTTCCCTGTTCTGCATACACATACTAGACTGTTGTATTCACTGTATTAAATGCACACTGCTTGAAGTCCCCTTTGCAAGAGGCTGCATGTGTGACTGCCCTGAAATCCTCATTCTGTATTGTATCAGCTTTTGTTATTCACTGAAGTTACTAAAAATTTGTGTATTTTCAGTTCATTTATTCAAATTTCAAGCTGTAGCAAATTTTACTCATTCTTACAAACCATCTGTGTTTTGACATAGTTTCTCTTGACAGCTTCTGCCACTAGTCATTTCACAATTCGGTTTAATATATGCGTTACTGAAGTTAATAGTTTGTAATCACATTATTGTATAAATTCTTACACTCTTAAAAATTCACATTACAACCTTCAACTTTATCCTTCACACTTCTAATCTTGCTAACAGAATCAAATCATATTGATACAACTTTTTCCCATAAAACAATTTTGACTTGGGTACATTATATTACCATACTTATGTGCTGTCAATATATCAGCCTTCCATTATTTTCTCTGGGTTTATTTTGTTCCTGAAGCAGAAAAAGTACTCTTTGCCCATAGCATTGGTGTTTTCTGATTTATTAAGTTTGTTTTGTTGGTTTTTTTTTCCTACAGTTGAATAATTCATATTAATTTTTAGGTATGAATCCAATTTTCATTTAGCTATTTTTAAAAATTTTTAGTTACTATTTCAGGTCACTTATATGCTCACATACTAGTATAGCCTGGTTTTGATATCTGGAATGTTTGTGTTACGTCGATAAGTAATTTCAAACTTCTAAGAGTTAGACTGAAATCTTCTGAAATAATTTTTGAATGTATTTTTCTCTACACACCCTCCTTCCCCTTGTTTTGTTGATGTTTCTTTGTTTGGTTTTGTTTTGTTGCTGTTGTTGGTTTTGTTTGGTTTTGTTTTATAATTTAGTTTCAAATCTGTGCTGTCATTTTATATCTCAGAAAATCTAGAACAGTAAATTTTGGAAAATCTAGGTCTGGAATTTCTAAAAGCATTAGATTTTTATTATTTAATAGGTTGGAAGGTTTTATTGTCTATTCTGAAGTTTTGCTGTAATCTTGCTTTGAACCAAGGAGCCAATATTTCTTCTTAAAAGTGACATCCAGTCACATTTACCCTGAGATGCTGGCTGGACTCCTTACTTAGTTTAGACCTGTCAGAATATGTGAGGGAATTAGCTGTTAATTTGCAAAGTATTCTTTAATACTTTACTCGCCAAAAATATAATTTGTCTTCAAGTATGAACTTAATTAGCAAATTGTGTGCATAAAAACACTTCAACCATCTAGCGCTGTTGCACAAATTTCTCTCCTAGAAGTCATTGATCCTTTTTGTAACATCTGCATTTTCAGACTTGCATAAAATTAAATTTCATTATGGCATATCTAAATCTTTAATGTAAATTACTTTAGCCTTCTGTTGTGTTTGTTACTTCATTGTCCCTCTGTCTTGTACAGGGGTGGTGGTCTTTATGAATAGTTGCACAGTAATCTTCCCCATAAAATAGTTATCATTGCTTGAAATAAGCGTTCATTTTGGTTTTTGTGATCTCCAAATGCTTCTTGCCACATAAAGACTTTCAATGTAATAAAAATTGATGTGAACTGTTAGGCTTGTTGTAGTAAGCAGTGATGGTCTTCCAGAATGTTGTTTTCTCTGCATTCCTGACCCTAACCCCGGGTTGTATAACTTGATCTGTAAGCTACAGAACAAGCTGCCCTGTTTTTTAATTTGCTGGTGAATAAAATGTTACCTAATTTTAATCAGTCTGGTGTGTAGCTCTATAAGAGTTAAACTTCTTCCAAAGTTCTTATGTTAAAATATCAAGAGTTTTGATTATCAACAATTTTTAGAGGCACTGGCCTGTATATAACTTCCTCCTGTTATGAAGGACTGTGTAAGCCTCTCTAGCTTAAAGTTCTGCACCTTGATGCTGTAGCAGTTGTAGCTAGACCTGGAGTCTTGTCTGGAGAACTTTATTCCATCTGACAGTGGCTTTTGTATTTTAGGAAGCATGAAGTATAATGCAGGATGACTCATTAACTAGTACCACATAATTTCTAGTAGGTCTTAAAAACTGGAATTGGCGATGTTTGATACTTTATATACAGTTTGTTATTTTTTTTTATATATCCCTATATTATACAAATGAGCTTAGGAAGGCATAGCAACTCTCGTTTTATTGCTTATTTGTTAAATGTGATTGAAAATATTGAAAATTGCATTTTAAGCAGCTTGTTTTTTTCTTCACAGCTTTTCCTTTGGCTGCAGTGAGCATGCTTGGTACTAGTTTCTTAATTAGAAAAGGTAAAGTAAAAATACTTCAGTTTCATTTCAGTTTGCTCAGTTGAAATATCTTTCTGCTATTAGGAAAGTTATTGTGATAATATAATGTCCAATGTACTTGTAACTGAAAGAAGTTCAGACTCTGCAGCTACATGATTTGCAGTTCCTCAACATAAACAAGGAGGTGAACTTAAAATCAAGTTCATGTGTGTTTTATGTTGTGTGACAAATGCAATATCTCACTGATTATGAAACAATATGTTCTCAGTGTGTTAATAACCCTGTGATTAAATATGATTAAAGAGATAATTCTTAGATTTTTTTAAATTTTATGGGGAATTCAGATATTAGGGTTTTTTTAATTTTTCTTTAATGTGAAGTGTAAAATAGTAACCTGCTACTACAAACATAACTACAGTTGAGGTTTTTCAACTTAATTCTTAATATCTGATTACATATATCTTATGTAATATCATATATCTTAATATCTGATTTCATCCTCATTTTCAGGTGTTCTAAGAGATAGCTCAAGATTTGGCTCTTTTGTTAAAGTTGCATGTAAGTAAAAGCTACATATAAATTCAGCTTGTATTCATGCTGTATGTTCTGGGCTCTGTTATGTGGATGTAATATCCCTGAGACTGGCTGGCAAATTCACTGTTACTCAAGTTGGCAGGGACCCCTAAGGACCAGAGTCCGAACTCCCTGCTCCTGACAGAACAACCTAAAGCTACACTGTGTGACTAAAAGTGTTTTCTAGATGTTTCTCGAACCCTAACAGGCTGGGTGCTGTGACTGCTTCCCTGGGGAGCCTGTTCCAGTGCCTGACCACCCTCTCAGTGAAAAACCTTTTCCTAATGCTCAGTGTGACAAATGGTTTTAAACTGAAAGAGGAGAGATTTAGATTAGATGTTGGAAAGAAATCGTTTACTGATGGTGGTGAGACGCTGGACAGGTTGCCCAGAGTAGCTGTGGATGTCTCATTCCTGGAAGTATTCAGGGCCAGGTTGGGTGAGGCCCTGAACAACGAGGTTTAGTGAGGAGCGTCCCTGCTCATGGCAGCAGGGTTGGAACTAGATGATCTTTAAGGTCCCTTTGCAACCCAAGCCATGATTCAGTGGTTTATTCACTATCTGAATTTGTACTGCACATTTTGGACAACTTTTGTTTATAAGGTTTGTATAAAATTGCTTGATAAATGTAACATACTCATTTAAGATAAAAATGTTGTAAATAGATACTGTGCAACCTTCCTTTAAATTACATTGCCAGAATACACCCACCCCTCCCTTCCTAATTTGAAGGTCTTTATTCATGTATCTCACATGTCCCATTCAGGCTATTTTAGTTACTTTTTTTTCCTGGACATTATGTATGTACAATTGTAGGAAAAAAGCAATTTCATGTGAATGATTTTTGGATTAAGTATAATCAAAAATAAATTATTAACTTAATAAATTAACCTTTTCAATGTAATACAGGACAGTAAAACAGGAAGTTGCCATCTTGCCAATCTGTGCAGATACAGCCAGTTTACTTCAGTGGGAAGAGGGTAAACCCCATGATTTGTGATCAAGGAAGTGTTGTTTAAGCAGATAAATGAATGTAAGAGACTTGGGCTCCAGTTGTTTATGCTAAATTCTGGTTACTTTCTTTGAACACCAAACAATGGTATAACACAAACATTTCTAATAAATAATAGAACTGCTATTTCCCCAATCACTCTTGCACATAAGAGCCACATTCTTCTAATTTAATAGAACTAATTTATTGAAATCAGGGGGAAAATAAGGTGCAGCTGGGCTGGCAGGATGTTCTGCCTGTAGGAATTGCTATACTTTTCTCAGTAGTTTTCTAGGTACTCTTGACAATTTACTGAAACTTCTAGTTAGTCATGGCTGATTCACTACATTGTCAGTATCCCCTTCAACACAGCAAAGAGCTATTGGTCCTCTCTGACAAAGAAGGGGAGGATTCCTATGCCTGTATGTACTTCATGTTAGTCTGCAGTGGGCCATGTCTAATCAGCTTCTCTAAGATCTTGAACAGTGAATGTAGAAGCAAAGAACAATACCTGATTTACTGTGCTAACTTCAAAAATGTGGATCATCTGGCCATTAGTTCTGTAATAAAATAAACCACATAGTTTGGCCAATAATTACTTTGAGTGAAACATCTTCCAGAGAGATACTTCCCCTTTTCTTTACTAGAAGGCCTCAAGCAAAAGAGACTTTCTCTTTGTAATTTATACAAAAGAGTAATCAGTTTTTCTGTTAAGCTTTATTTTGCTAAATATTTACTTTGAATTCTTCTTAGGCCAATCTAAGGACTTGTGATTTTTCTCTTTGCATATATTTATTGTATATGAGGTCTTCGGGTTTTTTTAACCTACTAAACAGCTAAACCCTTACATTCCTCATTTGTAAGCTTCACTCATAGTTGTGGCTGTTCCTCTCTATTCCCTTGGAAAAGGACTTTTACCCTTCTTTTGAAAATAAGACACTAGAACAGGAATCACAATTTAAGTACCAGTACAACAGGCTAGGGTAAAATCCCCTTTATGTTGATTCCCAGGCAATGTAATCTACAGTTGAGAATTGCAGAGGATTAATGTTACTGATAATTAACTCTTTCCTGACTTAAAGATAATTGAGACTCTTAGTCTTTATATTTAGGAAATACTCACTGCATGTGAAAGAAGGGTCTAGTAATTTTCTCCTACAAAGTCATCAAGAAAACTGTTGATTCCCATGGACTACTTCATACGCCACTGACCCACTCATAAAACTTTAAAGAGCCAGTTGATAGAAATCATAAGTTTTAAGCCCAGAAAGAGCTATCTTGGTAATTTATTCTTACATTCTTTGCAGCAGATGGAAGTAGCTCATGCACTAAATTGAAACCGTTTGCTTAGTGATTACAAGGGTTCAATTAATTCAGTTGTTTGCCCTCTGGCAGCTAAATCACAGAATCCTTTACAGAAGATACTGAGCCTACTGCTAAGATGGTTTAGACCTCTCTTCATACTAGTAAAGCCTTTTCAGGATCTGACTGTTCTGATGGATTGAATTAGCAGAATTTATTGCCTGTATTTATTTCTGATTGATTTATCATCTTTGATAGTTAATTGTGATTTCTGGATCTTGGGAAAAAACGATGCAATTCTTTTCCTTTTTTTTTGTCACCTTTCATTCACCAAGTACTAGCTGAAATCATCTGATGCTCACACCATGTCTATATCATTGCTTTATGTCTCTGTTCAGCTGTTGCATTTGGTTTTAGTACCCTTTGTTGGCAGAAGAAGCAGAGATGATTACTGCATGGTTTTTGGTTTAGATCTAAACTGGTTTTTCTTTCTTTTATTCAAGATACTACATGATTTATTTGAAATTATTATTTTAAAACAATGTTGTATATTATAGTACAGCGTGTAAATCCATCTTTTTTTCTTTTCAAAAAGTTGCTGGAATGTGTGGATACCTGGCTGGAAAGATATCCTACTTGCCAATCTGTAGCGAGAAATTTAAGAAACTGAAGGATTCTCCAATAGGAGATGTTCTACGACAAGCTCAGAGACATAGTTCACCTAAGTAAGAATTTAAGTATTTTTTAAATCTAAAACATATTCTGAATAGGGTATTTTAAACACTAACAGATCAATACCACTTTTGCAGCTTTCCAACACCTTTAGAGCTGCACCTTCCCTCATTCCCCATTACCTAAATCTACGCCTTTCAGGAATCTGTATTCATATCAGTTGGCAAGCTATAAAATATGTATTTTGAGCTCTTTGCATAAAACTGATCACTTTGAGAAGTAGAAAAATAAACATTTTACTTAGCAAACTCTATTCCTTGTAAAATTAAGAGTGTTTCCCGTGGAATTTACTTGCAGAAGTATGACAGCACAAGTTGCCTCCTTAGTTTAGAAGTAAACTAAATTAACTGAAATAAAATTGTGTTACATTCTGGAAGTTTTTCCCATAGTTTAGTTTGATTGAAGTAGGAAAAGGGTGGAAATGATTTCAGTGTTTATCAAAGGAAAGAGCTCAGTAAACAATATCAGTGCAGGAAGAAGCATGGTGGTCAAACTTACTGCTGTTTGTTTAAATCCTTTACATCTGTAACGGCATTATGCTGTACATGTGAGAAACTCATCAGGTTCTTAAAACTATTTCCTGTTTTCTTCCAGAATGTTTTCTACTTCAACTGGTTTTTAATTGCAAGCTGCTTTCAGAATATGTCACTTAAACTCTTGATTCAAAACTGGGAGAGTAGTGTTTGGATAGTGAGTAGTAGTCCTCCTGTGTATGTACTGAGATTTGTTAAATGCTTATAAAGGATTTACTTAAATTCTTAATTACACTATAAATTCAGATTTATGACAGTTTTATTTTGTCTGCAAGATTTACCTTTATTCTGAAATGTTTATGGTTTTATGACATCAAACAATTTCAGGCATTACCACTTCATACACTTCCTGTATAGAGTCAGCTGAATTGGAGTTGAAGTTGTCCCTTCACCCCCCTCCAGTTTCTAATATGAAATCGTCATGCTCATTAATTGTGTTTACATGAGAACTTGTTTAAGTACCATCATCTGCCACACCAATGAATTCCTTCAACCATTAATGGCCCATTTGTATCTGTAAAGTTTTATTTGCTAAGTGATAAATTCCTTTTCATTGGTTGAATAAATAGTTTAAATTCATCTCAATTGCATTATTATTCATAAACACTACCCTTTTAACCCAGCAACAGAAATCGTTACACTTTCCTGGACACTGTATGTCTGCTGATTAATGTATTTTGGTAATTTGATTTGCAGTTAAAAACTCATAGGGAGCTAAAAGATTAGGTAGTTTTTTAAAGCTGTGTTTGCATATATTTTAAAAAGGTAATTGAGGTAGTAAAGTGGCTTTGTTCTGTATGTTTATCATGAGAATTAAATAAAGACTAATTGCAAATGTTCTTCATAGGAAACTAAAAGTACAACTTAGCAGAAATTAGAAGTAAAAAATTAATAAATATTCTAGAGATGTTCTAGTGGCACAAAGTGGTGGCATTCCTGATAGAGAGATGTGTAGTGGCTTACAAGGCCATTCTAAGAATATAGTGAATACTTTAAAATATCTGGCACCAATTTCCAGAATATTCTTTATATGATATTACCTTTCTCTCCCAAGAGAAAATTCATTAATATTTTTGCAGAATTCAGCAACTTGGTTAATTTTCATAGTTTAATTTTCCTAAGATAGCTGTTCGGTCTCCTTCTGCGGTTCAGTCCTGATCAATTACAGCATCTTCTAATGATGAAGGGTTTTAAATATCAAATTCTTCCCAAAAGGCTTTTTAAATTAACTATAGTTCATACTACCACTAGTTACATGGGCACACCTTGCACTATTTGTGTCTGATGTGAGGTGTTTTTGTCTGAAGATTCCTTGGAAAAAAGGATTATAACTTCAGATATTGTAAAGTGCAATATGTTTTGTCTCTTTTCTCTCCTGTTCTGGAGGTATGGGCTAAGATTCTGTGAGGAAGGGAAGAATGTTGGGGAAGGGACTATAGAAATCTTTGCAACATAAAGAAAACACCCAAAACATGCTAAAATTTTTTTTAAGATGATGATTCAGTTGGAAACTAAATTATTAAAAATTAAAGAACGTATTCTTGAATTGCAAGTATTGTTACTCTCGTAGTTCCATTTTTAACTTCAGTATTTTCATCTTTAATATTTAGTTCTATTCTTTTCCAGCCGTTCCAGTCGTAAATCTGAATTTTCAGATGTATCTTCTCAGTCATTTACTGAGTCATCTTCTCCAAGAGCTGGATTCCCACCTTCTTCTAGCTATTCAGATGATTACAGCTCAACAGATAGAGCCCTCTCAAGTTATGAACCCATTCCATTCAGTGCTTCTCTGAATGAATCTTCACCTACAGGAATTACTGATTACACTGTTCAAGGTGAGTCCTAGTATTGAACAGTTTGTACTGCAAGGACTCTTGCCTTTCTTTTAGATACTGTTCTTATTATATGTATTCTCACCCTATGCAAACACACATAGCACAATATAGTGGTTTTGAATGAAAGAGCTGAAAGAATTACAAGGATTGTTTTTGCACAGAAGATGAATATGAGTTTTATTTTGTGTTCTAACTGTAAACTAGATTCAGGGTTTTCTAGCCGAAAATTGCTTTAATTGCAAGTAAAGATCCTGAATTAACTTATAAGGTGCAATCTGTTGTGGAACTAAACCTGCAAAAAACTCAGCCTGACTGAAAATGCCCTTTGACTGAAAGAAAGGGGAGTTATGCCATTCCTCCACTGTACTGAATACATCACAGCCTGCCAATTGCCTACTGGCCCTTCCAAGGTGATTGCAGTTCCACCATCCAAGGGGCTGTAACTGGATACTGCTGTAACTCCTTGACATTAAACTTTTTAAAAAATTTTTTCACAATGTGAGAAACAGTTATGTCTCCTGGGAACTGAATGCATATTGTGTTCTATCCAGCAACAGTCTGATTTTCTCACAGAGAACTCAAATGGTTTTCAAGTACCATGCAGCTGTTCCCCTCCTTCCAGTATGAGCTGTCCTCAGGTATTGCAGGGGAAACACAGGATTCTGAATTCAGGTGTCTCTGGTACACAAAGGAGAAAGTTACTGTCAAATGCAGGATTTTGTACTTTGAATTAGTTTGGATTTTTTCAGCTTACTTATGAAAAATGTTTTATTTCACTAAAGCCCTTTCAGGCAACTGATGAAAGTATCAGATATAAATGCGTCAAGAAAATTGGTTTTGCATTTCATCACTGATATCAATAGTTGGTAAAACCTTTATTATATAACCAAAATTCTGCATTATAAATATAGATAAAAGGATCAAATGTTTATCAGGCATCACATGATAGATATTGTCCTAATTCTTTGAAAGCAAAATTTAAAGCCCTAATGCAAACCATTGAGCTTCACTTAGAAATCATATATCTCAAATGTATAATTATCATAAATTTTAGATAAAGTGACCAGAGGTATTTTATCCATCAACTACCACATGGTTGTTAGAATTTCTTATGGTAAAATGAAGAAAATTAATTAAGAGCCAGTGTTTCAAAGCAGTTTGACAAAATTAAAAGGATAAAAGGAACAGTTTACTTGAAGACCATATACATTCACTGTTGTATTTAGAATTGCAGCTGTCATGTTCCTTTTAATTTGGGATTGAGCAGTAATTAACTGGTATTCGAGAACATGTTGAAGCCAAATTTTGGTGTGTTATGCCATACTTAGTATTTTTCTGTTTGTTTTGTTTTCAGAACCTGCTCCAATTCCAGAAGAAAGTCGTAAAAAAAAAGGCATCACATATGAGGAATTAAGGAATAAACACAGGCAGACATACGATGTAATGCAACCACCAAAGGCAGAAACTCCAAGCAAGTTTTCACAGGAAAAACCAGCTAAGGAAGGTAATACACTGATTTACAGAAATACTTGCAAAATTCAGATACTTGCCGTAATGTTGTTGCAAACACAAAGCTGAATTCTGCATACCTTTTAAGTGATTTTTATTTAGAGTTTCTACAGGTATCTTGTATATGATACAAATAGCCTGTAGTTTCCTGATTCAGATTAATTATTTTTTTGAAAATGTTGATCATCCAATAGAAAATTGTAATTCCTTTTCTCTAGCCATGTTGCTTGGTGCCAGACTGAAAAGCTTGTAAGTTTTGCTTACATTGAGTGTATTGAGCAACCTGTTTCCACAAAGAATTCTCTGAGCTCAGAGCTATACCAAAGAGTTATGGGAGGGGGGTGTGTGTTTTAGATAGCATTGTTCTCTCAAAATAGAGCACATGGTTGATGGTTTGAAGGGGAGGGTATTTATTTTTATGAATAGTTTCATGTGGAATTAGTGGATTTCTATAGAGGCATTGTTTGTAGAGGTTCATTTTCTACATTAAAACTCAGAGGAAGGAAACAGTATTTGGCAGCAATATTGAGATTTGTTTTCACAGTGAAAAAGAAAACTTTACAGAGCAAAATAAGAATGCAATGTCCTGAAGAGTAAGACGTCATTGAGACAACTTTTTGACTCAATCAATTTTTGTAAAGGAGACACAGAAGCAATTCATAATTGCTTGCTCTAGAACTTTTAAAATTTAATGTGACATCTGTAAAAACAATTGTAGCAAGAGGAGTGTTTTACCATTTAACACACTGATGGACTAGCCACCTTGAATTGTTTGGGTTTGTGTGCACTGCCCAGTGTTGTCAGCCATGTTGCAACAAGACTTTCAAGAGTATCTGTTGTCTCCTATTAGGCATAATGTGTGGTAATAAGTGTAGAAGAGTGTATTAAAGCAAAAAGTTCTGAAGCAGTAACACTAGGCTTTGGAACAGTGCTGCTTAGGTGTCAGTCTCTTCCTGCTTGTGAATTGCTTTCTGGAATTCACAAGAAGAATCTATCTTTGGACAGATCAGCGGTCTTGAAAGAAAAATGATAAACTATTTTTGTGTAATGATTTTTATCTGTTATTTCAAGGATAAAAGGCTTCCTCTTATCATGTGACTGTGCCAAATGAGACATGAAAAAAATAATTGAAGCTGTGGTTTCAGATTGCTTTTGAATTCCATTGGCTGACACTTCATGGATTTATACAGTGTTTATTTTCCAAGATACTTCTCCACAAATAGAAAGCCTAGAAACATCACTTGGAGCCATTCACAGAAATGTTAAGCAGCATTCTGAAAACCTTGCCATATTCCATGGCAAATGTGGCTGTGAAATGAGAATGTGCATTTGTTACTTTATTTTATTTACTTGAGGTATATAAAAGACCTCTATAAAAAGTTGATTAACTCTTGCATTATTTCTATTATATTTCTCTGTTCCATTTGAAGGCTGTACTTGGGCTTTGAGAATAGAACTGAGAGTGCATGAGATTTGTAAATAGACTTTTTTAAGTATCTCTGCATTTTTAGGGAAAAAGAGTAAGGAGGGCATACGAAAATTCAGTAATGCTTTACACATGCAAGCACATTTAAATCTGCAGTTCAGGGATTACACTGATGTTGTGGGCTAAGATCTGTTTTAGCTTCTTGTGTCAAACTGGACATGTTACTTGCTGTGTGCTTGTTCATACTTTGACTCACTACTCCTTGGTTCATCCTTTTATCTCTGGGTCCCTAGCAAATAGGAGACAGTGATTTTTGCCCTCCCTTGCAAGGACAGAAGGGAAACCAAGCCATGTTTGAACCAGCTTTAAGCAATCCCTAACTTCCATCTGCCGGTGTCTTTTCGCTTCCCTGCAGCAGCACAGATACGTGCATCTGCATAGTGATCTAGACTGGCCCATTTTCCAGGGAATAAGTGCAGCCTGTTCAGCTGCCGTGGTTAATAGAAATGGAAATCAAACCGTACTTTGAGAGAGCTTCTCATTGTGTCTCACTGCAATATCTGTCACTCCAAAGAGACTTGGCAGGGCATTATGCTCAGTTTGCTGGTAGCTCACAGAGACAAGGACCGTTTTGCTCTATTCCACTTGTTCTGCTGCACAGTTAGTAATAAACAGTGAGCTTAGTAATTAACTTGCAAGTAGATTTATAAAGGGGTGCCTGACTAGTATCAGCATTCCTGCTGGATCAAATGGAGCCATCCTTAGCCTTTTCAGTGATGGCAGTCAATTACAGAGGACTTTGCAGCTCACTTTCAGTAGAGCCTGTTTTCACTTTCAGGTTGTTGTTCAGTTACAGTGGCACACTTCTGAACAAAGCTGTTAGACCACTACCCTGGTTTTTCAATCCTATGCTAAAGGAAGCTGACAAATAATAATGGCTGAGTAGTTTCCTAGTAGGGATTACTGATTTCTGTTTGTTTGTCTTTGAATGTGTTTTTAACTATCCTGAATCCATCCAACTGTGCATGTAACCAGATTATGTAGCCTCATTATTTATTGTAACATTCCTTGCCTGTTTCCTCCAATTGTTTTTGTTTCATCCACGTGTTAGATTTGTTTCAAAGTAATTGCAAATTCTGTAGAGCAGGAATTAGCACAGTAGGCCTCCTGATTGAATATTAATTCATTAGGGTAAAATGATTAGCAAACTCTTTTCCCCATTTATTCAAAACTAGCTTTAATTACATCTGTTGTGCTGTGACTGACTGTCTCCCCACACTCGACTTCAGATGACAGTGCACTTCATTATACTTTTTGGCACTGTATATGATAAACTTCGGCAGTTAAACTATCACATGACTACTTTTGTTTTTTCTTTTGTTTTCTTTAGTTAAAGTAAATAAATATGGAGATACCTGGGATGAGTAAGAGTCAAATGAAGAACTGAAGAAAATTACCTCCTGTCAGCTAACTTGAACTTCATCTAGATTAGTCATGAGTATCAGCACCTTTGGTGTGCTTTGCCAGACACAACTATTAATAAATGAGGAGAAAATCCTGACTTGCCAGAAGATTAAAAAATGTATTTATGCCTAATTTTTTAAAAATTTTGCATAAATGAAAAACAAGGCTTTTGTGAGGTGTCATGACTATAAACCATTTGTGCTGTTTAAGAATGAGAAGGGTAATATGGTAACCGGTAATACGAACATATAGCGTAAGGTAAAAATACGTGTAAATCAGTGCAATCCCATGTATTGAGAAGGGAAGAATATCATAATCTTCTCAAATTTTCAAGACTTGCATTAAAAGTTACCTGTAGAACTCAACCTCTCACTTTGTTTTGTGTGAAAGTGGTATGCTGGGAACTTGAAATTGTTGTCATACTTGCTTTGTAATGTCAGGAATACTACTAAACTGTCGAGGGGAAAAGGGCTGAAGAGCTGAGCCAGACACTGAAGTAACCATAACTTTTTTCAAAACTGTTTCATGGTGCCAGCTGTATTTTTAGACTGATACTCTGACTTGCCCACAATAGGTTTCAACAGACAGTCATTTCTGAAGAAAATAACTGAATGAAACTGCAGGTATTGAAAAGAGCTACATTTAAGTGCAGGAGGCTAAACCTGACAAACTTTGGTATAATCTGGAACGATATATTGACTGTTAATGTTAGGCTCTGTATATTTGACCATATTTCTCAATTTTTGCAAGTCATGACAAGACGGCCATGTTTATGGAGAAGAGATCCCAAGCAATGGAGTATTTTGTTACTGTTACCTGTAAGAGAAAAGCTACATTGGGAAAAATGAAGAGTATTTCCTGGTGTTTGCATCACCTGCTCTGTCTCTGAAAATGTTGCCTTCACTTAGGGATTTTCACGTTCTCACCTGTGCAGTTTCATCTCCTAGCACTGTATTTATTTGGGGGCTTAGGCTATAAGGGAGCAAAAACCATGATGAAGTTGATAGCATAAAAGCATTCCTGACATCTTTGTTGGAGCTGAAAAACAACGTGCCTACCACGTTGAAAATTCTCAAAGACCTTATTGATTTAGTGAACTTGCACCAGAACAGCATAAATAAGAAGATAACTGGGAGAGGAAGGGATTGTACAGAGCAAATGGCTGAAATGAGGAGGAAAAAACGGGGAAAGAGAAGGGTGCTTCAAGAGCCAAATACTACTTAAAACAGGAAGATTGCTTTCAGAAAAGCTCATCTTCTAAAAAAATTGATATGCTAATTTGATAATCTTGAAGTTTTATCAGAAATTTACCTTGTAGAGAATGCTTCTCATGGCTGTGATGAGTGAACTCTGAAAATACACAGTCTGCCAAAATTGTATTGCTGTGGTTTCAGTGTACTATTCCAAAGCTGATTAGCTTTATCATGAAAATATTCAGTTTCTTAGTTGCCAGTTATGCAAGTAACAGGAGGTGGAAACTTGAGATGATAATAATAGAGCAGATTCCTAGATGGTGCCTTCCTCTAAAGTATCTTGCCTCACATTTGTATTTTTGGATGGACAAGCACAGTGTTTTATATAAATTGTATCAGAATTTTTCTTCCTTTGTTAGAGGAGAAAATAAAAGGCATGTCAAGGAATGTTGTTCTGCTTGAGGTAATGTGTATTGATAGCATTTTTAAATTGAATATAAAGCTTTCATTCTGTTGCATCTAGTTACTCTCAGAGGACATGCTTTTTTTTTATACTTGAACAAGTTTGGTTTGCTGTCAATCAATTTTAAATTCATTTGATTTCACACCCTTAGTACACATTAAATGCAGGAGAGTTCACAGTCATAGCTGTTAATTTAGTAAGGTATTGGGAACTGATGTTTTGTAAAAGTTGGGTCACATTCAGTTTGCTGTGACAATGTGTATGTTGAGTCCCTGATTCACTAAACAGCCATGGGAATTCAATCTTTTTCCTTCCCTTTTCCTGCATATCTTCCATTAGTACCCCCTTGTTTCAGAGTGGGCCTTTACACTCTCATGGTTTCATAGCAGCTACCCAGTCATCCATGAGTAGCTTGCTCATACTGCACTTCCATGACTTTTGGGAATTTTTAACTGAAACCAAGTGTCTTGGAGCTGACAGCAGGGTTACTGTTGTTGGGAGCAGTGTGACTAGATGTATAGAACAATGGTGTTAAAAAATACTTAAAGTTTTCCTGTGGGCCATCATACCTGTATATTTGTCAATAATTGACAGTTAATGTTTACTGTACAGCTAAATAAATTTTCTTCCTCAAATTAAAAATAACATTAAGAAATTAACTTTTATACCTTAAGTCAAACACCAGGAAAGGAATTGGAATGCTTCACTAGGAACATTTCTTACAAAACTCCTATAAAATAATATTTTTCACAATTTCTTAAAACTTAAAAATAAGCAGGCCAGTTTAAAGGAGCTGGTAGCATTATCCCCAAGTTTATTGTTGCTAACTGACATGAACAAAGAAGAGGGTTGCAAAAATGTGCCTCAGCTCTTTTATAGCTGGTAATGCTACAAAAAATCCTGGTCCTGAATGTTTCTGTATTTCCCCAAATTAATAGGCATGTTTAGAGCCCCAAGTAGGTACTAATCTGACCTTTGGAGGGCTTTTTTCCTACTGAAATTGTTTGGAATGCAGCTACATGGAAGAGAAAAGTGAAAATAAAAATGATTTGATTCGATTTGATTCGATTCGATTCGATTCGATTTGATTAGTGAAAGCAAAGCAGATTTGCGGAAACCTGGGGAGGTCATTAGTATTCCAGATTGACCCCACAACTTTCTTGCCTCCTTGAGATTCAAGAAGAAATCCTCACTTGTCCACTGTTTGCTGGAAGCTGAAAGACCTGTTTGTTCTCCTCATGGGGGACTCTTGTTAGTGGCCCTGAGTGAGGACCTTGCCCAGCTGCAGGAGGCATGTCCAGCTCAGCTCCTTGGCTCCCATAAACACACCAGACCTGCCATAAGAAGGCTTTTCTTGCAGCCTAATCTTCCTGACTCACAACCAGAATAGGTTCTCTGTAATCTCTTACATGAAACAGGAGGTCTAAAAATATCCTTTTACTTTTTGCAATTTAGTTTCCTATTAAGTTGTTAGTAGAAATCCACAAATCCTTGGGTTTTAATCTCAAGACAACAACTGGGACAATTTGCATCCTGTTACCATTTCTGACCTTTGCCCTGGGTTTGTGCTAGTCCAGCACAGCCAATACAGGCTTGGACACACATATGCCTCGAGTTTATTCTTTCAAAACTAAAAAGCAAGAGCCTGTTATGAGCTACTTTCATAATGTGATGCTGCAGGAAGCAAACAAAGGTTATAAGATAAAGACACTGTGCAGTCATCTGATACAAGAGATATTAAATCAAATAGAATTTTCACTTATCCTTGAAAGGATAAAAAAAATCTTAAGGAGAAATGGAGAGTTAGATTTCCTTTGCCAAAACTTAAAAATTCATAGTCTATATCCTTTGAGTTGCTGTTTTTACAGTTGCTCACTGATGACATTTTCAGGATGAACAGCTTCTAAACCCCAAAATTTTCAATTCATTCCTTACACAGAATGATACACACTTTTTTCTACTCCTACTAACCCACAGAGGAAGCACGTTTCTAGTGCATTAGATTTGTATTTTAATTACGAAGCTAAAGTTAGTTTCTGTGTAAATCTAATGCCTGCCGAAATAAATAATTTTGTTTATCTTAATTTGGTACATGAAATACAATTGTTAATCTTAATTAACCGGTGGAGTGCCGGGAGGAGCGGCGCGGAGCGGGGCAGCCGGGCTGCCGGAGCTGCTCTGAGCTGCGGCGGCGCTGGCCACAGCTGCCAGCTGTGCAGCATGAGGCACGGGCAGGCTCCGTGCCTGGCACGGCTCAGAGCAACGCGGCACTACGATCTACTGGATCCGCGGAGCTGAGAATGGGAGTGAGTAAAAGGCAAGCGTTTGCTGCTGGGAAAGGTTTCCTGTAAGTATTACAGATGTGACAGTAGAAGGAAGTATGCTTGGGCATATCCAGCCCAGCCCTGGCAGACCTCAACCTCCAGCTGGCTGAGTGAAGGACACGTTTAAAATGTGCCTCTGGGAGGAAGTATTAAAGATCTGTTGCTCTGAAATACCTGAGCTTACTGATGTGCTTGAGCACAGGCTGCAGAAAATTCAAAATGCTCACAGGTGAGAAGAAACAGTTCAAAGTTCAGGTAAGTGGGGTTTTTCCATGCAAGAAATTGGAAGTGCCATTGCTCTCAAACAATCTGAATGCCAAAGACAGTGGGGAGTATCCATTACCACTCTTAGTTCTTTTTCACCCTTCATCTGCAGAGGAAGTCACTATACTGTAATAAAAATAATTTAAAGGTGTGTTTTCTCAGGAATTGTGAATCTTGTGCTCTCTGCACATGAAGATGTTTGAGTCTCCATTTCTAGATATGACCTACCTGGAGTTTAGTTCATTTGGCAAGGCTCTTAACTTGGTTTTTCAATAGCTGTAAGAATATAAGAATCACCATGATGGTCACCCTGTCTCCCACGCTGGGTAGTGATCCTTCCAGAAGGAGATCTTCACTGGTGCCCCCTCCTGTCCTTCACTGATCAGAGCTGCGCAATTTCCTGACACAAAGGCTGCATTTGGGTCATGCAAATGCAGCCAAGTCTCTGTGCAGGTCATGTCTCTTGAAGCTGTTTTGTTTGCTTCTACCATATCCTGTGGCCCCTGATGGAATTGTGCTGTGTAAAGAAGAGTTTCTTTTCTGTTTGGCTTAAATCTGATTTCACTGAGTGCTGATGCACTTTGATTTTACAAAAACAGCAATTACTTGCTCCGTATTCATCTTTCACTCTTCTACAGACATAGTATTCCTCACCTTGAGATGTTTTCAGCCTAGAAAGTGAGTTGCCTGATATCTTGAAACCACTTTGTATTTCTGATCATTCTTTTTTACTTTAATTTTTCTTTCTCCTGTTTCTGTCTCTGTGTTGTACAATTTCTGAGATGCACTGGAAGCACCATAATATTCAAAACGGGGACGTGCCATAGAATTGCTCTGTAGTCTAAATCTATTTTTTCCCTGGGAATTGCTAATGTTCTACTTGCCTTTTGGCTGTCATAGACCACTGATCCTATGTCTTGCAACTATGCAAAATGACTCCCAGGTCCCTGTACTGAAAAAGTCAGAGAAATTTAAAACCAACTGTGGGATGCAGTTAATATTTTTCTGCATGAAGCTTAATAGTCAGCCTCTCATATGAAGATTTTTTTCCTAATTCTGTAATTTTATCATCAAGAAACACTTGTGTTTTCCTTTGTCAGATTATCTATTTAATTGTTGACCAGATGCCCTCTAACATGTCCCCAGATGCCCTCTCAGGCATTCTATATTTTAAACCGCCTTGGGAAGTCTCTCGTATTTCCTGGAGAACCTTATTTTTTTGAAGGACTTACAAGGAAAAAACCCCAAAACAAACAAAACAAAAGACCCTCCATACTCACACAATGTACCAGTGGCTTAGTATTTCAAGGATGTGGAACTACTGCAGTACTGATGTCAGAAGTGGGATCCCTTTTTTTTTGTCCTCTCAAATGCATTTTTTGTGTGTGATGCTAAAAACAATTTGGGTGAGTGGGACAATACCAGCAGCTCTTTCACTGGTAGAAATGGACATGAGGAATGGGCTGCTGCTCCCGATTTAGCGTTGCTGCCACTTTGTATTTCCTCCAGGGCCTGGTCCAGCATGCTTCTGTTGTAAATCCTGCCCCAGAACCTGCTCTCTTCTTACCAGCTCACTCCAGAGCTCTCCCCTCCTGTTATCTGTTGTTGCATAGCATGCCCTGTTCTCTCATTATTCTCTAAAAATGCAATAAAATAAGCCCCAAATCTTGTTTCTGATGGGGATTTATGAAAACCTGGATAGTGAGCTTTCGTGTCCCTTTCATTCCCAGTTTTAGAAGAGAATTATGGACCAGCTGGCTTACCTAGAGTCCACCTAAGGATTTAAACAGGAATGTGCTGTTTTCAACCTGCAATTGCTTTCTCTTCTAAAACACTTTTTAAAAAAATTTGGAGTGAATACCATATTTGTGAAATGAATGCCAACAGCTAATACAAAAGCCTACAAAGATAAACAGATTGTTGCAGTTGTTTGAGGTTAACATCATTATAACTTTCCTCTTGCACTCTTTTTCTAGCCATAATTTCATAAAGTGCATAGAGACTTATATACACAGCTACTCACTCTGTATGTATCACAGCTGAAGGAGGTATTTTGTGTCCTGATTTTAACAAGTATGATTTTAACAAGTATATGGACTTCACCTAAACTGTTATATGCCTAAGCACACAGTTGAACTCCCTTCTCTCTGCGTGAAGAAAACAAGTTCACCATTCCAGATACAAATGACTCACAGGAAGCTGTGTAAGTTGGGTTTTTATGTTTTTTATGTTTTATGTTTAGATTTTTTTAGCCTTTTCCTAACATCTTCTGCCAAAGGGGAACATATAGCCTATTATCAGTGTAAGAAAACACTAAGAAAAATTTAGTTTATCTTTGCAAGGTCAACTGTTTTTCCTCCTGGAGACCTCTTCTTCTTTCTTATTAAAGAAGCAACTGTTTACCTCAAATCTTTCCCTATTTTTTGATAGGTCACCCCTAAATTCAATGTATTCAACTTCTGCTTCAATTAAAAAATTCTTTAACCTGCTTGTATGGAATGCACAATAGTAATGGCCAACAAAGATTAGCTCATTAAACGGCACATAATTACTACAAAACAGCTGCTTTTAAAGACCTCCAAAAAACAGTTTGCCCATTAGTTGTGCTCATTTTTCCTTTGATATGCATAAATTTAGTGCTAATACATCTCAGATTCACAAACTGCCTTTTCTCATATCTGTATCACAGTAACTCATGAACTTAGATCCACACAAATAGCTAATCAGCCTTTTGCAAAGTATGGAAACAAAGAAAAAAAGGAAACAAGAAATTTTATACATCAGTATATTTATTGCAGAAAAATAATCTAAAGTAAAAAATAACCAAAATTACATTTAAAGTAAAGTTCAGGGGTTCTTAGAAGCTCAAGAATTCAAGAGGCTAAACACCAAGGAGAAAAATATAAAATCTTATAGTAAAGAAAAGAGCAGGGAGGCTAGTCAGTCTAACCCTTCCCCTTCTGCCTGGTGGCTGTTTGGCTGGAAAAGGCTATCCAAGTCCTTTATCAGGGAGTTGAGTATTAAGTCTAATCACTTTGTCAAATCCAGAATGTCTTGTGTGTTTACTAACCACTTAATAGTTACATTATACTTTTTCACACTATATATTTTGCTTGCAGAATTTCTTTGTGTCCATGTAAAGATGCCCACAGAAGCTAGTTCAAAAGAGGAGCACTAACCATAGGCATAGTATAAAAGCAAACAGAAAAAGCTCATAGAAGACAGCCTTCATCAACTGACAGCGAAGCCCAAACTTTTCAGTAGCTGTGCATTTATTTCCTGTAAAAACCATCACTGTGTTTAGGGCAAGTGCCTGCTTTTGACTTCCTGAGATGTTTCAAGGAAGATTGTGTGTCCTGCTGTTTGTTGAGAGCATGTGCCATCTATGTTTGGGTTTTTATCAGCATCTGGTGGCCTCAGATTTTGTGCAACCATAAACTGTTCCAAAACATTGTGTTCTTGTTCATGAATGTGGCACACACTTTTGGTATCCCTGGCAAAGCAGACCTTTGTGTAAAACTGGCTTATGGGAAGTTGGTTCAGCACAGTAACTGCAGTCTGACAATACCCTGAATTTGGTACTCTTAAAGTGTTCCATAACCAATGGGTCAGCTCAGAGACTGAACAGCTGCTTCACTGTGCAAACTATTTAAACATCCTCACACCCCTTCCATTTGACATGGACAAACATTCCAACATAATACTTACACAAAGTATTGCTAGCATCTAAATACAATAGGCAAATGTAATTTTTCAGCACTAAGGGCTAAATTGCACTGGAGAAAGGAAAATAAACCAACACATGCTGAAAAGAGAGGAGTGTATTTCAAAAAGTGCATTTCAAAAACTGGTATTTAGTATAAACAGAACTATCTAACAACATGCAACTATTTCAAATAAGTCCATTTATACCAAATCTAAGAGACAGCATCACAAAATTATTATTTCTAATCTTCAGGAAAGTGCCTTGAAAGAAGATGGTCCATAAGGTTTTTATCATGTTCACCACATCTGTAAACAGAATAAAAGGATGTGTTATTTATGTGAGTGCCACCTTGCTTTCAATGTGAAGCATAAAGCTTCTTGGTGATTTCTCTGAGAACATTCCAGAATCCCTGAGGATAAAAGACATTACCTTTGTACTCCTAAACATGAATACAATTTAATCTGGGTGGTCCTCCTAGGTACTGACAGACGTTGCACCATATGCTTGGCATTCATAGTAGCAAGATGTGCTCAGCAGGGGGTCTGCATGTTTTTACAGCACAGCACACTAAATAAAGAAGTTTTATGGAAACAGAAGATGTTTAACAATACAGAAAACAACATAATGCTTACAGTACTTATTTTCCTAAGTTTCTAAAACCTGCCCATCAAAACTGATTTCTGGCAAATTCAAAATACCACACTGGCCCAAATATAACGGCTTTTCCATTACAGCATTTAGAACTTGAAAGAAATACACTTACCTTACATTTGTTTTCAAACTAAGTTTCTGACTAAGCTTTCAAGCCCTTGTAACAAGCAAACAAGAAGACCTAAGCTGCTGGTAAAATCAAGGTCTTTGATGAACATAGGAGCTGAGGCAGGGAACAGGTTCCACAGCAGAAATTTCAGGACCCATTACAGGAAGAAAATAAGGAGAAGGGCCTGTGGCATCCTGCATTCTTCCCCTCAAAAAGCTGCAAGGCTCCTTTGTATTTGAGACAATTTGGAATGTATTTAAAGCTAATTGGTACTTGCACATGAGAAAAAATATTGTCAGCTCAGAGAGGAAGGCTGAAAAATAGAATGTATTTGGATTGAAGGTTTAGCAAGCAGCAGCTCTGACAAACAGCAAAGGTAAATCCCACAATAAATATTTGATTCCTCTACACAGGTAATTGCTAGTAAGTGACCAGTCTGAATTAAATATGCTTTGGGGGTCTTTATTTGAAATAAGTGAGCCTATATAAGCATTTGTTTAAGACAAAAATCTTCAAAAGCAGTTAATCAGCACAATATTGCAAGAGGTTAATTAAGCTCATAGGTGCTAATGGATAGTGTTATTTATTCAGAGTTATCTAAGTCTGGCTCACTCCCTCCTTCATGCTGGCACTAGCAAGAAACCCTTCAGAAGGTTTTGGGGAATTTTTTACCCCTGTCCTTGTACCAAACTAGAGCAGAGAGCTGGTCTGGAGGGCCAGCTCACTTCACAATCTCTATAGCTGGCATAAGAGAAGCACTGCTTCTTTTGGCATCCCTATTAGGTCAGCCTAAGCCAAAGTGCATTTTCTGCTAGTGGCTGAGTGCTTGCAGCACTTGATATAAAATGCTGAACCAGTGGCAAAGCTGATTAAAATCAGGACTTTATTCTAATGGCTTCTTTAAGGACTCTGAAAACTCTTTTCAATCCTCACTGCCACAATGTATTGTTGCATAGTAAAAGTCTATCAAAATCTCTCTTCTGAACAAGTAAACAGGTTCTGATAGGATAATCTTCCTTACAGACTGTCTGTGGGCATGCACTTGAGAGTAAGAAGGGGAGCATTACCAATATCCTTGTCTAAATTCCTACATAATATATGCTAGACTCAATCCAACAATTTCTGCGTCAGATTTCTGTTCTTAGCTGTATAAACTCCCATGGCAGGGTTTCAAAACAGGCCCTCTGCTCTCCTTTCTTGCAGGCAGCCAAGCTATTTTGCAAACACTTTCACACATTCTCCTGCCTGTGAGAAATCTAGGCCAGCTTACCACAAGCAGAAAGGGTGAAAGCATTCTTAAAAAACCCAACTGCTGGCCTGTTTGTCATAGAGTGCAAGTCCTTTTAAACACTCCTCTACCTTCTACCCTGTAAACCCTCCTTTTTCACAGAGGGAACTTCCCCTTTCTGGGGTGAGAACACATGAGCCATGTCCCCTGCCCCACCACAGCAGACTGCTCTTGCACCACTATTATGCAGCCCCACTAAGGCTCTAGCCAAATTATAGTACTGAATGCAAAAAACCAACACCCAGCTCTGTCTGCTTCTAGTTCCCAATATTTTAATGCATTTCTAAATATCAACATAACCCATAATTATTTGATTCTTAAGTAAAACAAGCTGGAAATTGAAAGGAGTTGTATTTGTTTTAATACAAGCAGTCGATCCAAATTAATTCTACTTAGGTCAATCAGCAATAGTCAGCTACAGCTAAAGGAAAAATTCCTCAGAGGTGGGGGATTTAAAATTAGCACAAAAGTTATGTAATGTAAGAAACAAAAATTAACCAGAAATTACAGATACAGAATATTCCCTTGGATTTTGATCCATTATTAAAATCTGTGATTTTCACAATATTGTTCAAAAGAATATAATTCAACATAGAAAACAACAAGAATTTTTTTTAAAAATATCATGAAGTTGCCTACCAGGGACTAAGATGCTGAAGGACTTGAACCTTCTCTCTCATTCGATCCCAATTTGGCTTTACATTCTTTGCAGGCATGATGACACTGCCTACAATATTGAAAGCAAACAACACATTGAAGAGTTTTGCTGGATTTCTTCTAATACAACCAAATAACACGATGGCAAAAGTTCTTGAAGAAGTAATCTCTTGCCTATATTCCCCTATATTAATTTATATATTAATATATTTCCCTATATTCATTTTTGTAATATGGGATATAAACGGCAAAATACAACATGTAAATGTCTCAGCCAATAAATGCCCATTAATTAGTATTAAGTACTCCTTCTAGCAATTGCCAAAATATAACAGGATTTTCTAAGCAGCAAAAGACAGTCCTTGCCATTGTACCTGTGAGCAAACTGAGCTAGGAGAAAGGTGTGTAACATTTTGTGTAATACCAAGTATATAGTTTGTTGTGTGGGGGAAGAATACAAGTAGAGAAATAGATGAACAATGAAGGAGCTTCCCATTATCAGTCAGGCATTTTTATAGGCATAAAAGCTCATGCTGGTCTGGGGGAAAGATATGGAAAGACAAAGGAGAATGATTTTTTGGATAGGATTTTTGGAAATGTGTTATGTGAGCAAACAGTTTATACCAGAAGCCATATTGAGAATGGAGAGTATAACAGGCAGCTGAAGGAGGAGCTGGGAAGGAAGTCAGAGTCTGATTTGATGTGAAGGAGTACTTTATGTGAAATTGAGAAAACAATGACTAAAATAGAGAGGTGTCAGGTGACAGAAGTCAACCATTGAGATCTATTCTATGGTTAGAGGTGCAAGGTGGACAAAGCACCCTCTCAGTTTGCACTCTTCATGGTTTGGCACGACAGCATGAGGTTGGGCAAAGCCACAGAGGAGAGGGAGGTTGGAATATGGGTTGAGATTGACATTGTTGTTAAAATATGAGAACATTATAAAAATATCTGTAGCATATTTGGCATACATTTTGGTATGTTCCAAAGGAAGGCTCAAAGGATCGAAGTGAAAACAGACAATCTTAGCAGTATGACACTAGATGAAAAGAGAATGAGTAATTGTTGTCACATCACACCTAAAAGTACAATAATTTCACTTAAATCACAGATATCCGAGTAACAGGTATTACAATGAGTTTAATTTGCATTTTCTGAAGAATGTGTAGTAGTTTCTAATACTGCAATATATAGCCCAAGACTATGACTAGTACCTCAGGATCTAATCACAGCATTTAAATTCATAGTTCTGCTCCATATAATTTTTTTAATATTTTTTTATGTAGGCTTAATAATTTAAATTAGCACAGACCTTTTTTGTTGTGGACCAAATGGTGCAATACCAATTTTCTGAAACTTTTTTTGGCATTCTCCCATGTATGACATCTTTCCAATGACAAAACCCAAGACACCAGCAACTATAGAGACAGATAACAAAATATTGTTAATACAACAGCTTAAATCAGGAGTGTGCTATAGGCTCCATTTTAATCATATAACAAATTGTATACCACATCTTCTCAGAACATGTCACAAATACATGTGAAGTTATACAGTGTTTATGGGGTGAATTCAAGAACTACTGAAAACTGGTTACCTATCATGAGAGAGCAACTGGTCCAAAATAATTGATAGAGAAAAAGGATATAATATCCCTGCATACAGGAAAAGGATACAATACTTAGAGGAACAGATTATAGAAAAATTAATTCACTATGTCAGCACTAATTGTTCTTGCCTTTTATTGCACACCATGGTTTACTTCTAAGGATCACACTTTTAACACCAACTTCTCTGGCCTTCTAAGAAGCTAGAACATCAGCTTGCCATACTGTTGCACTGTGGTTTTCACTCACTAGAGTCAGAATAAAAGACTAATTCAATGTCCTTGATTTCCTGCTGAATTTCTGCTGAAGAGGGAATCAATTAAATTTCTTGTCATTTACAAGCCACCTCACTGTACTGAAGTTTCTGTGCTTCTATTTGTTTTCTTTGTCAATCCATGGTTTTGAATTAGACAGTTGAGATCAATCAAACAAACACATGAAAAGGACCATACTATTTTATGTATTATAGTATTGTGACTTCTTCATAGCATAAGTTGTGCAATCTGCCAAGCATCAATAAGGTTGATATAATTTATAAAACAAAAGTGCAAAAGTGGAGACTAGAGTTTATACCAATATGAGAGATTGCATTACATAAATGTAAGCTGCTACTTATATTTACATTAGAAGAATCTTGTTTCATACATTTATTTTTAAACACATCAGAAATCTGATTTCCTGATCTGCTGGGGTAACATATAAATTCCAAAAAGAGAACATTTTTGAAAGAAATTCAGAGAGATGCATCTAAGGTCTGCATATTGCCTGTAAAGAACCTTTTCTTTCCTTTTAGAATTGGGTACAACTTACTTGCCATCCTGGGGTATGGACCAAATCTTGGGCTTGCTAAGAAAATGCCTACAATAAGAGGAAATAGAAAGCTTACTCACTTAAGGAACGCATTAGCACTCAAAACCAGGGCACTAATTTTCCTACAGCTTTTGCATTTCTTAAGGTGAGGATAGTATGAAGTCCACTAACTCAGATTTTCAGTACATCAGAAATGTACATAGTACATTTCTATTCCACTAGTTCTTAGTGCACATGTTTTGGGGCAGTCCTAGAGTCACAGGAGGAAGAGAATCTGGACTTTGCAGGATTCAGTTCAGGCAGGAGTTCAGAGTGTCAACCAATATGAAAGCAGCATGTCTGCCACTGGTGACACCTGCAGCACTGCAGAGGAAGTGATGGTGGCTTATGTTTCAGCACAAACCAAAACTATAAAATAGTAAAATTAAATCTCTTACACAGGGTCCAGGTCCTTGTGCTGTGGTAAGTATGATGAAACTGCTCTTTGGTAGCTTTCTGTGGCTATCGATTAAAACTATACCACTGGTATCTAGCCTTCTCCTCTGGAGAGGAAAGATCACACATTTTGGCCTTTAAGAGGAGAACACAGCATGCTAAACAAGAAAAGCAAAAAATTATCTTTAGCTTTTCCACCAAAATCCACATTCCCCCAGTTAATCTAAGGAGGTGAATCCGGTTTTCCTCTGAGAACTATGTGTCTGGCAGAGGAATGCCATGCTGTGGAGGAGGGCTCCACACAGCAAGATTACCGTGGCAAAGGGAGGGGAAGTGAACACTGGTTGCACTGTTACATGCATTCAGACAGTAATAATGAGCTTAGAAGCTCCAGCGTGTTCTAGAGGCAGGGTACTGTGTGCAGCCATCAGAAGAAAGTATTTAGACAGAGAAGTATTCAGCCTGTGCTAAGCACAAGGACCTTTGCCCACTGTGATCTATGCAATTTTATATTGGGTCTCTCAGAGGAGGAAGGAACAAAAGTGTTGTTTGTTTCTAATCACCCCCCTCCAATTGTTGACACACAGTAATGATTATTTAATAAGGGTATTTGTTATTTCACAGCTGATCAGAAACATCCAAGTACAATAAACAGAAACTGAAAAGAGTATCTGATGCCAAAGGCTGGCATCTTAGCTACAGAGACAGCCCCAGTGCCCTTCCTATCACTGCTCACCCTTTTTCGAATGTGCAATCCTTCTCTTGACACACTCTTACTCCTTCCCTCCCTGTCTCCCTACAAATTCATAGGTCAAGGATGGAATAGGGAACCCACATCAGCCTCTTGTAATATAGCTTAGCAGACTTCAGGGTGGATGCCCTTCACTCTTCCCCCAAAATACCAACCTCAACCTTATACATAGTTAAGACCCCCCAGCAGGGAAACTGAAGGTGCCATGCGTAGAACCAAGCTCATCCACCACATAAACAGAATACAATTTTGTGTTAGCCTGCAGATCGTGAGCCATCTCTACAGAAAGCTCTCTGTCTCCTCACTTTGGCAGTACTCCTTGTCCCTTTGCACCAAAGCTGTAGTCATATTGATACATGGTCACTGTAAGAACATTGCCAGCATTTTCAAATAAAACAACAGTTAGAGCTACAGTACCCAACTCTAACGCCCCTGCTGGGTTGTTCGTACAATGCTCTGCCCTATGAGCTGCCCCAGTGAAGACTCTACTCAAGTACATGTGATCATGGTGACAAAATCCAGCCACTGGTCTTTGGATCTGCAAATTCTCTTTTCAGTTCATGTTCTTGCAAAAGAATGACCGTGGCAATGTACACATAATAATCAAATCACCATAGCCATGATGGTAATGAGCAAGAAGGTATTGATCTTGAAAAACAGTAACGATGCTTTTTTTTAACTTTACCTTTTGATATTAGCCCCTGGGTGACAAGCATGCTCCCAAGAGATAAAGGAAGAGCTGTGAAAATGAAAAGAGTAGTTGGTATCAGCCAAAATTTGTTACGTATTTGGCAAATACTCTCTTATACGTTAAATATTTTCTGTTTCTAATGTTAAACACATTATTTCTAAACATTAACTTTGCCTACTGTCTTAATCACCTACTACATCTGCTCATTCAGATTATGTTCTCTTCAAAACAAGGATGTCCTCAGGCAGTGCCAGACATCAGCCATGCTGTAACATCTGGAACTAATGCAATATATATTTTTCCACAATCCCTTGAAACCCTTTTCAATATTCTCCATTCAGAAAATACGTAATTTAGATACAAACTGAAAGTGTGGAAGGAAAGGCACTAAAACACCAAGCACTGATCTTTTAGATGTCCTAACATATGAAGAATTTAATAAATCAAAGACACATAGCCATGCCTGCCTTCCATTCAAAGGCAAGGATAAGTATGTAACAAAGTAAAACATCCCTAAGGTGGTTGAAATAATGGACTTCAAGAATCGAACGAACTCTACAACTGCTAAAGTTCATATTAAACAAGACCTCAATCCAACCACCTTTACCTACAACAATTATGCAAATAATTCAATTAAACCTTTAAGAACACAAAGCTTAACTTGACAGAGTTAACCCACAACAGTGTTCCAACAAAAAAGCATTCTGCAGAAAGTTTTGCATGCATACATCAAGAAGTGTGGTAAGTGTGGGAAGAATGACTTTGGCTCACTCACCTCTGTACCAGAAACTTTCCTGCTTGCATTCTTAACGGATCCTTTCAATCTCTTTGTCTTGGATTTGGGAGATGCGGCAAAATAACACTGGCTGAAAGCATAAACCTGGATTAGTTTACCAAATTTAATCTCACAGGAAGAAAAAAAAATCAATTAAAGAAGATAAATTATTTAGAAAACAAATAAAATACAAAAACCTCCAAGCAAAACTCCTTATTCTGTTGTTAGCAGTGTGATGAAATCTTGATACCCCAACACAGAAACAGAAAGAACTACATAGGTTTTAAGTTTAAACCATCTATCTTGTAAGTCTTTACTTTCCTAAAATTGCTCAGCTGCTTCTTACCACAGAAGCATATTCCTTTATATTTGTTAGTCATTTCATTCTCATGAGCTACATTATGTCTCTCAGAAAGAAATGACAGGAAATAAAGGCAGAGTGGCAGTTTTCAAAAATCAAGTTCTGCTCTGTACAGAAGTCAACTGAAGTTCAACAAGAGCAGATTTTGCAAGTATTTAGAAGAGGGTCAACATAAACTCTGCCAGACTCCCCGCTAGTAGACCTTTCTCTCTGAAAGATGATATTTAAATATATCCATGGCATTAACTGAACTCAACCATACTGGCTTCACCCTAATACAAATCATGCCTCCAAGAGACTTCTTTAAGGTAGCTCTTTTTTCACTCACTGTAATTGTAAGGAAAAAGTGACAGTATTCTCCCTTGCATTCTACTATCCAGGGTATTGGCATGTAGACATAAGAAGATTATTTTTTTTTCTTTAAGAAAATACTTAGTGTTAGCATTTGAAGTGTCATTACCAGACATATGACATAAATGGGTGTACTGGTTTTGACTGGACAAGAGTTTATTTTCTCCATAGTAAGTGGTGTGGTGCTAGGTTTTGGATTTATGACCAAACCAGTCTTCACGATACAGGGATATTTAATTACTGCTGAGTAGATCTTACACAGAGTCAAGGCCTTTTCTGTTTCTCAGGCTGCCCCACCAGCAAATCGGCTGGGGGTGTAGAAGAATTTGGTAGGGGACACAGCTGGGACAGCTGACCCCAACTGATCCAAGGGATATTCCAATTCCATACCATGATACTGTGATCAGCAAGAAAAGCCAAGCGAAAGGAGTTGTCATTAAGTTAAAATTAATTGAAATCTTAACATTTTTCTGTAAAAATACATCTTCAAACATACGTATTTCTTGAAAGAAAAACTAGACATCATAGAACAAGCAATGCCTTGGAAAAAAGAGCACATTCATCTACAACATCTGTAACATGGATCATCTTATGCCTGACTGATCCATGATTTTATAGCCATACTAAGGAAATGCATTATTGGCCACAGCCACACACATTTCATATTACAGGTAATTAATATCTCAGCCCTTCTTCAAGCACTGCTCCCACAGAAGTTAATGGTGGTGCTGCTTGGGTGAACAATACAGAACTGGCTCCGCTCTAGACCCATAGAGAACCACTTCAAACAGGTTTCAGAGCAAGGTCATAGCAAATACAGTAAAATACAAACAGGCTGACTGAAAGATAAGGAAATTCGTGTCAGAGCCCCAAGTGCACCAACAGGCTTTGCAACCTTTCTGCCTCGATACACACCCTGCCAGGTGTTTAGTTGCTTGGGCTCAGAGTCAGGTCTAACATGACACAGTTGTGTAACATCGAGTTAGACTGCTGTGAAAACAGAAAAGCTCAGAGACAGCAGCAAGAAGCTTTGCCCAGGGCCTCTGCCCTTCAGCTCAGGAGCTGTATATAAGCTCAGGCCCTTGCCTTAACTGTGTTGTAGGTATACTATGGAGATCCTTACCTTGCCTTGCTAACCTGATCACCTGGCTTAGCATCAGACTTGCCTGGCAGTCACTGAACTGGCTGTAGGCTGACCCTGGTTAACATCACTGGATCTGCTCTCCTCCTCTTCTTGGGTACTGTGGTACTGTGCCCCCTGTACCTGAGGCCCCTGCCACCCTGCTGGCACTTGCGTCCCTTCCTTGCAGATCAGCCCAATATTGCTGCCCTCTGGTAGTGACTGGTTAGGAAAAGTCATACCGCATTTAAACTCCTTGATTTCTCTATCAGAGGAGAATGTTCATCTTCTGTAGAGCTGTAGACCAGATTCTTGTGCCATACTGTTCCCTTCTCCCCTTCTGAACATGTTCATGAAGAACTTGATGGGGACAGGTTGTACTGGACTTGTACTCAGACACCATGGCTATGCCAGCTCATAACTCAGGGCATAAATCAGAGCTTTAAGATTCACAACTCCTAGCCCTCTGAGCACAGTGAACCAGGAAAATAACACACTGTCCTTTCCTCTCTTCATCTACGCTTTAGCTAACAGTCACCTATTTTTCTCTTCAATAAGATCAGCTGAGGCAAAATCCCAGTTATTCATTAGCAGTAACATCGAAATATAAGGGAGGAAACCCAGCTTACCCATCCAGGTTGTTTTATTGGAGGTGTCTGACTTCCCTGTTGGACTGCTTCAGAAGACATTGTCTCTTTCCTTGTAGTCTGCTACTGCTCTTGCTCAGCAGAAGCTGTGCTTGCTATTTTATGCTTGGCTACTTCTCTTTCTGCTAGGTACAAAGGTAAAAAGTCAAGATATCATACTGATACTCGTAAGTCCAATATTCATCTAGAAAGAAAAATGAACAGGTTGTAAGGAGTGTATTTTTTACAGCAGATAGCATCCAGTTACCTGATACAGTTTACAGCACAGTTTATCACTTATCAGCAACACAGAGTTGTGTGTAACTTAAACAGGTAAGTCAGGAACTACAATTAAATGCTGAATCATGACCTAGCACAGTATGCTCAATCATAAAGAAATTAAAATATGAGCAAGCAATTGAAAACCTTTTTAATTTTTAAATGTATTGCAGGTCTAAGAAATAGCCTCTTTAGTGTACTGTCCAGAATTACTGCACTACTTCTATCCTCACTGCCATCATCTGAAACCTGGATTCCATGGGACCCACCTGGCAAGCCTATCACAAACCACATCTGTATTTCCAAAAAACCCAATTCAGTTACAAACATCCTTTAAAAAAATTACACAAAACAATAAATAGATTCCAAAGAGTTTTAGAGTTGCAATATTCCATGCTTGAGAGCTGCACTGCTAGGGAAAAACAAGAAGGAAACTCATTTCTTTCTGGAGTAATTCAAACATCTAAATTGTGACTTTTACCTAGCACTGTGCTGCATGGTCTGGCACTTTATTAACATAGAGGGCACTTCTGCTTTTCTGAAAGTACCTTCTGAGAAGGGTGGCACTGAGCAAGGCTAAAGTGACTGTTAAGGGCAGAGTCAAATAGAAAAGATATGCAACAATTTATTGACCTAAATGTTTTTGGCATTCATAATATTACTGTATAAACCACTTCCTGCACTTATTTTGGGGTCAGTTACACAGCTATGAAGTTCAAGCAACGTCTGCTTCACATACTAGAAGTATGCTTCACATACTTCACATACCCCACTAGATACTCAGACAGCAAAGCTTTTTTAAGTAAAGAAGCAATATAACCTCCTATCCCCCTGGTAAAAAAAAAACTTAAATAAAGCATTGCATTCACACCAATCTGCACTTCATTCTCAGACACTCGCAAAAATTACAATGATCACTGTGTCTTTGAAAAAAACGTGAGTTTGAAAACCCATATTATATGGGGAAAGCTCACAGCTCTACACCGTCTTTCTTAATCTGTGAGCAATTTAATTTTCCTCAGTCTCTTGTCATTTAATGCAAAAAAAATGACATAAAATATGAGAAAGATGCATAAAACTTTAAAGAGGTTTGTGTTAATTAAAAATGAATCCAATTTTCTTATTCTTATCTGCTTTCCTATTCTTATCTACTCACAAAGCCTACTTGTGCAGATGGCAGCATAAAAATAATCACTGGAAACAGTTTCTAACTGCTGCAACAGATTAAAAGTGCTTGTCTTTTTCATGATGATAAAACAGCTGAGTCACAGGAGGAAAATAAAGAAAATAAAATAAAGGAAAAGGAATGGGTATAAATTAAGAGTATAAAGATTTGCAGTTTGTCATTGGGCCTCCTATATTGTCCCAAATACATGTTTCTCCTGAATTATAAGGTATTCAGCTATGCTACTGCTTCAACATAATGAAGAACCCCAAAAATATTTAGCCCTTTAAGCAGCTTCATGGTATATCTCCCACATGGGATGAAAGCTGAAAGCTATACTGACAAGAATGAAAAAAGAGACAGAGTTGATGTCATCAAAATATTATGTAACTGAATTATTAATATTCATAATTATTAATTATTAATATTCATTAATATTCGTACCTAGCAGACATGCTATCTCCTATCTGAGGAATGTAAAAGTTTTCCAGTATTTTAAGGCCATGTGTCTTGGAAAGACAACTGTCATCCCAAAAAATAACTTTATTTCCACTTGCTTACTGAAGAAATGTAACTTTCTTGTAATCTTCTGTAATACTCATTGCTGTTTTCTCAACCTTACATTTAGTTCTTAGTGTAACAATTAAGTGTATATTCTGGGAAGAATTCCCCAATTATATTATTCTGTTCCAATGAAATACCTATATAATGCAAGATTAAATCAATGTGGTTTGCAAGGATCAAATATTCAAAAAACTTACCTTCTACAAGAAATGTTATGGAAAATTTATTAATTTACAGAAGAAAATCCTAATATTAGGCTCCTGAAAAAATCTCACGGTTTGAATACCTCTAATGGGATGATAAAGAAGCAGTATGCAAGAAGATAGCTACGTCTTTCAAATATGAGAGTTGTCAACTTCATATACTGTGTTTTCAATAAAAAGCCTCCTTCGGAATATGAATGGTAACCCTGTAATTTCTAGGACTACTTCAGGGAAGAAAGAAGGAGCCAAAATTGCATGTATTAACTGGTCCACGCTGTGGGCTGTGATGCCTAGGTAAGGCACCACTCATCAAAGATTTCAGAGAGGCACTTCATTGCGAGGAAGGTGGGAGATGACAAGACTCAACATGATGTTTCACACCTATCTGAACTGGCTGTTTGTTTTAATCTCAGGCTCTTATTTCAAAGGTGAGTCTACAGAGCAGCTGCACTAGGTAGTCACTGACAGGTCCCTACCAACAACCCGAGAGCAGCACGGGGCTGGTGAATGCCCCGTGCCTGCTCAGCTCTGCAGCAGCTGCTCACTGCCCCCACCCAGGGCAGTGCACGCCCGGCCAGCACACAGTATTTCTTTCACAGTATCACAGAACCAATTAGGCTGGAAAAGGCCTCTAAGATCATCGAGTCCAACCTATGACCGAACGCCACCTTGTCAACTAAGCACTAAGTTGAACCACGGTAAGAACCATGGCACTGAGTCACGTCCACTCCACCGCCTCCCTCCTGGGCAGTCCATTCCAATGTCTAATCACCCTTCTTGTGAAGTGATCCTTCCTGATGTTCAACCTGATGTTCTCCTTTGGCACAGCTGGAGGCTATGTCCTCTTGTTCTGTCATTAGTCGTCGGGGAGAGCAATCCTCACCCGGCTACAACCTCCTTCCAGGTGGTTGTGGAGGGCAATAAGGTCCGAGCCTCCTTTTCCCCAGGCTGAACACCCGCAGCTCCCTCAACCGCTCCTAACAGGGCTTATAGTCCCGACCCTCCAGCAGCTCCGCTGTCCTCTCTGGCCACGCTCAAGCACCTCAGTGTGCCTCCTGAGCTGACGAGCGGCGGCCCCGCCGGGCTGTGGCAGCACACGCCCCACAGCAGCCGCCTGCCCCGGGCCGGCTGCCGAGAGCCGCGCCCCGACCCCCGCCTTTCCCCGCCCCGACCCCGGAGAAATCCGGCCCCGCGGAGCCTCTTGGCGCGGACAGGAGGAGTCCGACACTCGCGGCCGCCAGCCGCGCTTACCTTCCGCGGGCCGCCGGAGGAAACGGAATGGGCTGGGCTGACTCGGCCGGGCCCGGCTGGCCCCGGAAGCCCAGGCGTGTGCNCCCTGGCCGCCGGGCTCCATCGCCGCCTCCCGGCCGCCGGGCCCTCACTGCCCGCCCGGCTCCCCTCATGCCCCGGCTCCTCGCTCCTGCAAGGATCACTACGAGCGCTTCTCGCCTCCTGGTGGGCTGCTCCGGTAGGAGAACAGCGAGCGCGCCAAGAAAATTCCGCGTTCTCGGATTTCCCCACTGAAATTCAGAACGCTCTTTTAGCAAGGGTATGTGTTAATGAAGGTAACAGAATCACAGTCATTAGAGTTGGAAGGGCCCTCTGGACGTCGTCTGGTCCAACACCCCTGCCAAGGCAGGGTCACCTGTAGCAGGTGACACAGGAACTTGTCGTGTGGGTTTGGAATGTCTAGACAAAGGGAGATTGCATGACCTCCCTGGGCAGCGTGTTTAGTGCTCTGCCACCCTCAATGGAACGATCTGCCTCAAGTTGAAGTGGAACTTCTTGTGTTTTAGTTTATGGCCACTGAACCTTGTCCTGTTGCTGGGCACCACCAAAAAGGGTCTGGCACCATCCTCTGACACCTGCCTTTAAGATATTTATGTGCACTGACGAGACCCCTTCCCAGTCTTTTCTAGACTAAACAGGCCCAGCTCCTGCAGTCGCTCCTCAAGAGAGATGTTCCAGACTGATCATCATCTTTTTGGCCTCCACTGGATCCTCTCCAGTAACTTCTTCCTTGCAGTGAGGAGCCCAGTGTAGAACATACAGGATCTGTCCTACAAATTGAAAATATTTTTTTCTGGAAATGAAGTCTTGTTCTTTAAAAAAGAAACAACAAATTCTACTTTGACCATTTTGGAATGAAAAGCACTGCTTATCTACTTTGATTTTAATAGTATGCTTATGTAAGTAAATAAATAAATTTTAATATTAACAAGAGTTAAACAAATAAGAAAGGCACTTTCATCAAGCAAAAATAATTTTGCAAGAAAAAGTCAAATGAAAATGTCAGTTGGGTGCGGGAGGGTTGTTCTAGGAATATTGAAAAAAATGGTTCCACTTTCTCTGAAATGAGAAATGCAATGCCTTTCTTTAAGAATAAGTTTTCTAAAACAAAAAATATAAACATGAGTTTTATTTTGCATTTTATTTTAATAAAAAAATCTCAATTCCTATATTGTTTTGCTTTGTTTTTTTCACAGCAAGACATAGTTTTCAGTAGAGTATCCTAAATGGTAATATGACACTTCAGTGTTTATCATGAAATGAATAGCCTGTGAGATCACCATTAAACTTCCTCTGTTTGCATGACCTTGGCATCTCAGTTCCATAAGAAACATTAATGATAGTTAATTTTCTTAAGTCCAAAAAAATCTTTCAGCTTCCATGAGTCTTGGCTACTTTGAAGCCCCTTTCACCAGACTATTCTCCTACTCTTGCCTGCCAAACCGGAGGATCAGACTTTACTGCTGCAAAATGTGCTTTTCCCATGGAGGCTAGGCAAGAATGTTGTCCCAAAACAAGTCTTGAAAGTGTATCTAATACCTCCTGGGATCTAAAAGGTGTTATTGAAAAAACATACATTAAAACTATTTAATAGATACTGGCTACATGCTATTCTAAAAAATACAATACACAAGAGAATCTCATATGGAATGAGTACTTAATAACCAATAACTTCTTAACTGGCCCAGCTTAAACGGAACATAAAATGACAGAGCACTGGAATGACAATTTTCTCATGGGGCATATGTGTGCCTGGGGATAGTGATTGCCTAGAGATAGGACTGTTTGGATTCTTGCACTTTTCTGTGTAAAAGTGCCTATTAAAAATCAGTTTAAGCTTCTTTTTTTTAATTGTAACTTTAAATGTAAAGTTGGTTATCACAATTGAATATGTTCTCCAAACATTCTATATTTCCAAGATTTACCTGAAAGTTCTTCAGAGTTATAAAAATGGAGAGAAGATAATAGATAGAAACCAATAAATTTTGGTTATTTGGAAGAGTAAACACAAAGCAAAAGAGATTCTTACCACTCCCAGAACAAAACCAACTTTACATATCAAAGAAAAAAAACCCGAAGTGATAGCAAAAATAAAACAACCAATATGGAATTGAATGTTTGGCTGAGGAATTATCGTCAGAGTAGAAGGAGATCAAGGACTGAGATGTCCCAAACATAGGGAAGATTTACAGGCTCTAGCTGCTTGACTGGAGAACCATTTAGAAAACACTGCGGGTTTGCCAGGGCCCTGAGGTTCACCACATTCACCAAAGTGAAGCAAAGCCTTTCTGGTGTGCATATTTAACAGAAACACTATGTATGTGTACAGAGCACGCCAGAAGGAGGAACTATTACCACATACAATAAACATGGTTTATTTGTCTGTTACAAAATCAAACCCTGTTAACTGCTTAAAAATTCCCTGAGAAACAAATCTCCACCCCCTTGCTTTGTAACCATAACAGAGCATGGAAAACGAAGTAAGAATTACACGACAGGGCATTGTTCTCACGCTGATGGGAGTAGGAGTTAAGGGCGAATGAAAAGACATGAAAAGTCACAGCAGAAAAGAGTAAACATCCTCATGAGTAAAACATTGAACTGTCTTCACTACTTGCAAGGAATCACGTAAGTTTTCTGTGTCTTGGCTGATTCTTGGATGTACTTCTATTTTATACTTGGTCTGAGCTATCTTTTAGAAGTGAATAGTTAGTAATTACGAGATGTTCAAGATACAGGATTTCCTCTTCTAGAGTGTGAAGAACCAGTAAAGTGCTTGCAGAGACCTGCATGTGTTTGTGTTTCCACTGAGACTATGACAAGTGCCTAACTAAACTCGCCAACTCCTGTTTTTTTCCAGAGCTGCAGTTGTAATCCTAATCTGTGCACTAACATTTTTCCCCATTTCTCTGGCACTTTCTTCTGCTTCTTCGTCATGCCTATTCAGGCGTCTCAGGCAATATTCAAGGATAAATTCTCACAGGGCTCTGAAAATTCTTTTAAATGCCATGTGTACTTGGGTTTCAAAACATGCTTGTATTACAGTTTAAACCCAAATAAAGCTTTTTTTTTTTTTTTTTTTTTACAATCACTAGCTTCAGAAAAATTTACCCCCGTCATGTAATGTAATTATGGGGCCGTTAAATTCAGATTATTTTCTATTTGCCGTAGGGCAGGGGTGTCTTAAATACTATTCTAGAATGAAAATGCTTCTTGTTCTGTGAGTGGAAGCTCCTACTGTAGTGTTTTCTTAACTTTACTGGTTTGACATCATTGTATTCCTGCTTTTTTCAAATGTTTTGCTTTGCTTTTTTTTTTTTTTTTTTTTTTGTCAAGTACACCTGTGGCACTCCAGGAATAAAAAAAATATAGTGAAAGGAATTGCTATACATATATGTATAACTAAGCACCTTACAAGCATTGACTTTTGTATTTAAGATATTACACCTGAAAACTCTCTCCTCTTTTGCCCTGATGCTCATACATATATCAGCCCTATGGAGAGCACTAGAAGGTATCTTTGTGATATGCGAAGCCAAACTTAATAGTTACCAAGAATCTCACAGAGAGCACCCAGAGTACAACTGCTAAATTTGTCAGGATTTGCATTATTTTCATTGCATTGTGAATTTAATGGAAGCCACACAAGCATATAAGGTTCACAATTCCAGTCATGTCTAGTTTTACTGGAACTCCACCTCTGAACCATGAAGCAAGATACTGCAATTACAAAAAGTGTTGCAAAATTTTTTCAAATATTTATTGGCTGAATACGTGCTGTGAGCCTCATGCTCCTGCTACGCAGCTCCAAAAGCAGCCATGTTCTGGGTTTATTCTGGCCAAAGATCTCATCTTCCATTTGCATCACACCACAGCAAGATGAAATGGTGTCATCATTTACATAATCGTGATATCCAGTGATAAGTGAGCTTATTCTGGTATGACTTTTCTTTAATGAAGAAAAAGAAAGATGCCTTTAATGACATGGAACTTGGGAGAAAACAGGGAAGCTCGTTAAATCTATGAGTCTCATTCTTCCTTCCCTAGTGAGGTCAACTTTTCCATCAAAATACTTTAATTCTTTTGTGGACATTTAAAACACATTTCAAATTTTTAAAACACATTTTCAATTAGCAGCCAAAATTCAACAGAGATTTTGTAATAGCCAAATGCCATCATACTGCAGGGTGAATTAATCACTTGAGTTTGAGACTTCTAGGGCAAAATTTAGTTTAATACCATGTCCTCTCAAATGTCTAGACCAGACTTTATTGCTAATAACAGGTCATATAGATGTTAAGTATTTAGAGTTTACTCCTATGGATTTAGAGTTTCACAAACCAGGGAAAGAAAATGTGTGCCATAGGGTTTATTTAGAATGGGACAGTAGTTTTAACACAAATGAGAAGATACAGATGGCAGTTCTATAGGATGTTGTATGAAGATTAATAAAACTTAAGATGATTATCTATTCCAACAGCAAAAGGACTTCTTAGTTCTTAGCTTACATTTACAATTTTACTTTTCACGCCCTCCAAAAAATTCTAAAATTGAGATTTTGCTTATGTAACCTTTTTGCCAGAACTTGGCAGCTATGATCACGGCTGGATCGATTTAACCCATGATTTCCTCTAAAATTAGCAAACGTAGTTACTCAGGAATCTCAGCAAACGAAATTCTTCTTTTGGTGCTTTTTGTAGACAGCATTGCTTATCAGAAGTCCTTACTGTGCTGTAAAACAACACGCGTTTCACAAAGGTGAGAGCACTGTACTAATTCGGACATCCCCGAATCCCGCCAAGTCAACTATGTGTTTGTACAAACTGCCCGGTGGGTTAGCTCCTCTTTTCCCCGCCAGCTTGCGCTGTGACAACCTTTTGCTTTTATTTTTCTTGCTGGCATGACTGCTCAGGGGACAAGCGCTCCTCTGCTGACCCAGGGCGGCGGGCCGAGCTCTGGTGGCCGTTCATCGCGGCGGGGCTGTGCGGGGCGCGCAGAGCGCGGTGCGGCCGCGCGCGCTGCCCGCC
>VZTT01041055.1:0-12595 GCA_013400855.1 Buphagus erythrorhynchus | reverse complement strand
GGCTCAGCCGGGACCGGCCGGGTTTCGCGGGGCTCGCCGTACGTGCGGGCGTGCTGCCCATGGGCAGCTCCCCTCTGGAATGGGTAAATAGTGCTCACATCTGAGTGTTCTTCGGGTTCTTTTTTCCCCTCTAGTGCTGGAATGCTTTTTGTCTCCTGAATCAGCCTAGAATTTATTGCTGCTCCCGGGCAGGTGTTGGCGCAGGTGTTGCAGAGCCGGTGCTGCGCTGCCCTGCTCAAGGCAGGGCGCCGAGGGTGGTCCCCAGACCCAGCACCCGCGGTGTCGTCGGCCCGGTGCATCTCCTGCAAAGCATGGAAACTCACAGCGCGGAGCTGCTGTGCCTGGATAAGCTGTCTCCAGGGGAGAACAGCACACCGATTTACTAGAATAATTCCTCTAGCCACCAGTCTGCCTTTGAGGAGCCCTGAGACTGTGGGTAGAGTGCTTGTTTAGCCAGCCCTCTGAACACTAATCCTTTCTGAAGTTGAGCACTTCACTGAGGTTCAAAGTAGGAACTGCTGTCTGAGTGGAGGAAGAGCTGTTTTTATTCTCATCATTCAATTTCCTCGGAAAATGTGTTAGTTTAACATGAAATAACAAACGTTTCTTCGCAGAAGGTAGCTGTTGTTGTTTGAACTGCTTTCAAATACATTTGATAGTCTCTATGCGAAAGTATAAAATGGTACTTTTTAAGTAATCTCCAGGAAATCTTGTTTTTGATAATACATGATAGGGTTTCCTATATTTTTTTTTTTTGGTTTGTTCTTGTTTTAGGCTACATTTCTTGGTCTCTTTACCATGCACTGCCACCAATGATCTACTACTTCCCCCTTCAGACACTGGCACTCACCGGCCTAGAAGTTTTTGCTGTTGCCTTCTTTTCCCCAATACTCTTGACAATTGGCCCTTTTTGGAGGTTGGCTAACAATGAGTATGTCCTAGCCTTTCTGAGATTGACTATGGTTGGTAAGTATGCACTGTAGTGAGTTATAGATTCAGTTTTGGTATCAATATGTAAGAACAAACATTCCAAATTACCTTAAAATTCAGATGATTACTAAAAAAGAGACAGGAATAAGACGTTCTCGCTCTCTCCATACTCATATTTTGTTGATGCCTTCTTTTTCTCCGAAGCTTTTAGCTATAGTCAGAGAAATATTGTTTGCAGCCATTGTGTAGGGGTGTATGCTGGGCTTTGCACCACTTATTAGTGGTTTGTCATCAGTCTCATTTGTTTTCTCTCAGAGCCAGGATTATTAGAAAGGCAATTGAGACAATTTTTGTGTTCGGGCTTGAATGTTTATTATATCTTATCAAAAATTACAGAAAGTACAACAGCACCTTTAGCTCCTTGCTAGAAGTGGGAAAAATGGCTCCAGCTGAGCCTGCTTCAAGGCCTTTTAAAGCTAAACAAACCAATAGAAGTTTAACACCTATATTATTTATCCTTTTGACCCAATAATAGATTCCCACGACTCTTAGAGTGACATTAGACTGACCAACCAACGATAACTATCTAAGTTCTGTGGAGAAGAAGGAAGAAGAAGAAGATGAACAAAGAAAAAGACACCACCCAAAATTCTCCATTTTGTCCCATATTCACCACTATATGATAAAAACCTCAAATTTAAAACCCACCACCTAGTGAAAATACACACATCTAACCCACTACACATTTGTGATTTTTAACTCACTATTCATATTTACAAGCCTTCTCCAAGGTTTCAGGTCCAGAGCAGTGTTTTCCTGTGCCTGGAAGCACAGAAAGCTCAAAAACTCCAGATTCTTGAGATCCAAAACCATTGTATTGCATAAATACAGAAAAATCTCATTTTACTTTTATTTCTAGGAACTTTTAGCTTAGTAAGAGTGATGCTCAGTAGGAAAGGTGTTTTTAGTATCACTCAAATATTAGCAGAGCAGGTGTTTTTTGTATTGTGACAATGGGTAGGCATGAGATGTTACAGAACAGTTTGGGGCTATTAAAAAAGTAGTCTTCTATGAGTGAAACATGAATTTTTTGTTTCTGAGGCAGTTTTATCTTCCATGAATGTATTTTTAAAATTAAATCTATCTATCTACATGCCTGTAAAGGGGTTATAGGCTCATCCTATATATGAAATAACCCTTATATGATCAGTTGCACAGGACAAAAATTTGATCTTGAACTCAGGAAATAGACGCCCCCTTTCCCATTCCATTAAGGCTCCTCCTTAAACCAAGACTTGCTGGGATTCCCACTTTTGTCTTCAGCTAACTGGTGCAAATCTTAGCTCATGTTGATTTTTTGAAAGTTTTTTGGGGGAAGGTTTGGCAGGGTCTCCATCCTGTGTAGAGGTGAAAATGCTTCTGCTGAGTGATGTGTTTCAGAAGCAGCAGATCCTAGCTCCTCATTTGTCAATATGATAGACAGATAATCACTTTCTTTATAGTTTTCTTCTTTAACTGCTAGAAAACAGAGTAAGATCATCTTTACTTTCTCTTTGTATTTTTTTAAAAGAATTCTTGTTCTTTATCTCTAGAAAAATACTAGAACTGAGCAGTTTGTTGGTGTAATTGATTTTCATGAAGAATAGTCTTACCATATTGTTTTCTTTTCCCACTCTTCCCATTATATCCATCCTAATACTTTTCTCATTGTTTTGTAATAAGCTTCTTAGCAGAATCTTCAGCTTCTTGCAGCAGTGTATTGCTTTCTGCAAGATCTTCTAGTTTAGAAACCAAGCATTTAAAATTGCACCTTACCTTCCTTCAGATGTGATAGTAACACAAAATTTGCTGTGTTTATTTAAGATTAGTCCTTCAGATCATCTTTCTGTGTTTACTAGTTCACTTTACCAAAAGAGATGGAAATCACTTAAAAGTGTGTAATTTTTGTTCTGCTAAATAAAGAGCAGTGACAGGCCTATGATGGTCTTTTGTGCTAGTTCTGTCTCATCATATTGTGCTGCTGATTCTCCAGTTTCTCAGTTCTTCCTTCTTTTTTCCTCCCTCATACTGAGACAATTTTATTCATTCTATTTTTTATCTTTTTTCCTTCTCAAAAAGGCCATGGCCTTCCTCTGGGACTTGTTGAACTGTCAGGCAGAACAATCTACCTCATGCATGCTCCACCCCATTCTACTCGGTCTTCATTTTCACTATCAAAAAATAAGGAAATTCTTCATGCTTAGCTAATATTTACAGAATATTTACAGGGATAATTTTTTTCCTCTTCTGTTTCTGCCTTTTCAGGAAACTTTATTTTCCCTGCAACTTCTAATTTCTGTATCCTTCCATACTACTTGATTTTGTGTTTTATTTGAAAACAAACAAACAAACACAAAGTACCCTGTGGTAGTGTCTATTTTCATCTGTGTATTCAGACAACAGACATTAAATTTGGGTATTTGGATAGATATATTTAAGTCTTGGGTGTACTTGCCCAGCAACAAAAGGTGTGTCTGCTCTAACTTGGCAAATCCATGCTACCTTTAATCAGGGTAGGGCACATGAAGAAATATTTGAAGAGACAGGTTTTTGGATTGCCAGCACAATTTAGTGACAGAAATCTGTGTGTAATGTACATGAACCTTCACTGCACATTGGTCTTGTTTACCATCTTGGCTCTAAGCTTTGCATCTTTTACTCTGAGCAGAATGAGCAGGTAAACAGTTGGAGGATTCCTAGCGTGTGTTGCCAGAATCTGCACCTCCATTTCTGACATTACTTGCTTAACACCTCTTCAAGTTTGACTCATATAGCAAATGGCAGTGTTGCTGCTTCTCCTGCCGTTTGCCATTGGTCCTGGGCCAGAATTTGCCACAGTGACTGGAAGTATGAGACTATATGTGGTCCATAGTTACTTGAATTGGAAACCTATTAGAGAGTTTAAAACTGCTGGTAATGTGGGGTCACTGTGCCCTGGGAAATGGCAAAGATGTGTGCACGTGCTCTCTTTCAGGGGCTGGGAAAGTGGTAGTTTTCAGTAATAAAATGGCACAGGCTGATAGTGACCACTTCTGAGACCAGATACTGAGCCAGAGAAAGGTTTGTTCACCCCTACTGAGGCAGTTGATTACTAATCCCTGTGCTATGTATGGTGACTGCTCCTGTCTAATAAAGAATGTGACTTTTGCCATAGTGTACTTACTTTTATAAGTGTGCTGTGGCAAAAGCCATATCCTTTTTAGAAGGGAGCAGTCACAGTACATAAAACTTTATGGCTTTTGAGTTCTCTAAGTGCATGGTTGAGGAATACCTGTATGCTTAGATACCTTATCCATATATTCTCTCTATGGAATCAATCACCATAAGTACTTAAATAAAGGCAATCACTTTGATTGTTGGATAATTGTTTCATATAATTTTTTTCCTTAAAAATTGTAACTGCTATGAAGTCATGTATATCCAGTTTCTATTCATACCTACATTTCTTTGGTTTGTTTAAAAATGTGTAGTGTCATGTTTCGGATAAGTGGTATAGCCATTTAAATTACAGACAACGTTGAACTAATGCACAGGAAATCCTTATTGCTTGGTCTCTCTTGATCATTAAAGTAACCTCTCTCTGTGTCTATTTGTTTGTAGGAAGCTTAGCATCATACCATGCACCAAATGCTTCAATTAGATTACTTATCTTGGCTGCTGGTGTTTCTTCTTCATTGCTGGTTCAAACAGTAACATGGTGGTCAGGAAACAGTTTACAAAGGTATTTTCTTTTACTGATGGAATTCAACTGATGTTTCTTTATATTAAAAGCTGTTTTCTCTTTTTTTTTTATCCCCCAAATGCCTCACTACTTCAAAAACTGATTCTTACAGGTTCCTCAGGATATGGGGCTTCATGCTAGGCAAGATAATGCTCCTTGTTCTTCGTATCTGGTACACATCACTTAATCCAGTCTGGAGCTCACAAGTTGCCAATACTATCATACTGACAATTGGTTTTGTAGCAGCAATGGAACGAATTCTTTCAGGTAAGCATATTACAGCAAAGATGGTGGTTATGAAAATAACGTAAATATACCTAGCTATGTGTCACTGTGTTTTGATTCTTTGATTTTTTTTTCCTCAACATGGTCTGGTTTTAGACCTACTGCATGAGCATTGCAGGCTATAGAAGTCATGGGGTACTTTCATCTGCCCATAATTTGGCAGAACTGGTGTCACAATTCGTACAAGCTGTAGTAAGTTGGTGCTAGAGCTGCCTCTTTTTCCTTATTGCAGTGCCAACAATATGATAGTAACACAAACAAAGGCATAAGATAGACCAATGAAACAAGAATGGATTATTGTCTTTCCAGCATGAAACATTTGTGGTGTTTTTGTTGTTATGTTAATTCAATTTTGCACTTTGAGTTTCTCTGCCAGTGCATATCTTTTAACATAGAAGGGGAGACAGGACAAAGTTGGGGAACAGCTGATATGTGAAAAGAAACAGAAAGAATTAGAGGACTGGACAAGTTGTCCTGGTTAAAATTTGCCCAACTTCTTGGAGTGTTTGCACAGAGTACACAGCAGTGGGGCTGGCATAAGCTGTGGAGCTGGTATCGCCAAGGAAGACAGCAAGGTTGGGTTGGTTAGTTAAGGCAGCTCATGTTAAATCCTTAGAATCTCCTTCCTTCTTAGTATAACCTTAATGAATTAATTGAAAGATAAAACCTTATCTGTGTGTAAGTGTGTATAAATTAGCATCATGCATATTGTCTGTAAGCTTGCATTACATGATCTAAATTAAGCTTGAGCTTTCATCAGAATTTAGAAAGGGAATCTGCTGCAGGAGATTAGGAAGGAAATCTGTCTTGTTTGTGGGTGACAAAATGATATGTCTATGCAATTAAAGGTGCTGCTTTCTCCTTAGATGAGAGAGGTTCTAAAGCACATGGATAAAAGGAGAAGGAAAGGAGTTTATTTCTGGCTTATTTGGAAGTGTCAGGTTTTGTTCTTATCAGAGTTTAGAGTTTCAGAGAACAGAAGCCTCTGAACAAATTCTAATAACCTTTCTGCTGATATTCAAAGCCAATTTAAATATTTAAATTCCAGTATTATGGAAAATAATCAGATGGGCAGGTTGGCATTTCACACTTATGGTGAGTATATTTTCTTGACAGACCTAGGATTGTTAGTAAATATTTTAAATTTTTTTTGGTGTTATCAATTTCTGATAATACAACCCTAATCAGATATTTTAGCTTTTATGCATGTAATTTATTCTAACAAATTTGTGATTTTGGCTATTTCTTTTTCTCAGTAACTCTTGCTAATAGGATTTGACAGTTTGCTTAGCTATTCTATTTCTAGATGGAGATCTTCTTATTCTGATTCTAGGTAGAGACAAGAGGAAACAAGAAACAAACAAAACTGGTAATGTGGTTCGAGAGACTGCTTCCCATCCTCATTGGTTTTTATCAGGGATTGCTTTTGGCAGCCTCATGTTTCTCACTCTGTGGATATTTGGGGAGGTTTCTTTAATTTCTAGATGGGCAGTAAGTGGACATCCACATACAGGTCCAGATCCTAATCCATATGGGTAAGTGCGTTATTATTATTATTATTATTATTACTATTACTATTACTATTATTATTACAAAATTGTAATCAAAATCCAGTGCTGTAATGGATGACAAATTAAAACTCAGCCCAATGATAGTACAAGGCTTTAGACAGAAAAAAGTGGATAAAAGGTAGTTCACACAGAGGATTAATTCGTCCTTTGAGATATCTCTGAGCATTTTGTCCAGACCTTAACATTTTCTGATGCAAAATTACTTTTATTTCTGCACTAAAATCTTGGTTTGCCGCATTTCAAAACAATTTTTAGATTAGGACTGAGGTTCAAGGACTTATGAATGTTGTGCATCTATAACATGCAGTAAATCCATCTAGCAGTTGGCTTCAGAGAGGAGATGATCAGAGATGCATGCACAAAGCATAAATAAACTGTGTGCAATATTAAAAGATACACTTCAGTAGAAATTTTGATTAGTAGGAATGTAGTCTTAATGCTGTGTGTGGTTCATTCAGGTTCCAAAATCTAGAAAGACACCAAATTAGTTATTCTGAATCAACTACATGTGATGGCAGGTGACACAGTTTGTAATTTGGAATTGGTATACAAAAGAGCTCCCCAAGACGGAGAGCAGTGTTAGATACTGTAGGATTCCTTATTTGACATGAAGAAAATACTTCTGTTTGGGGTGGATTCTTCCCTCTCCTTTTCCCTGAATTGTTTTTGCCTTTTGTACCAAGATTTCAGGAGACTGCTTTTGCTGCTGAACACAGCTCATGTACATTACAGTAAATGCCATTATTTTTACATCCAATAAAGGGAAGAAAATGTAGCTGGTTATGAGCAAAATTTAGCTTTGTTTAAAGTACAAGAATTATACAGGACCCCTGTCTGTATATCTAGAAGTTTCTTTTTCAATGTCAGGTGTTTTTAAAATCATATTAGTGCATGTTTTCTTTTTCCTTATTGTTGTATCAGAGGTACAGTTCTGTTGGGCCTTGCTCATGGATTGATGCTTTCATTTTGGAGCTGGTCTTCTGTCATCAGTTTTGCCTTGTTTCTCATAGGTAAGTGCAAATCCTGAGCAGAGTTTTTGTCTGTTACCTTATTCCCTACCTGACACCACATCTCAGAAAAGTGTGGCTGATCAAAGCCTCCTTTTCTCTTGCCACTGACTGTAGTACACATTTGCCTGACCAGTTGACTGAGGGTTACAGGCCAAATCTCCAGGCCATTGCAGAGCTGTGTTGCTGTCTTCAGAAGTCCTGTTAAGGTTCTGTTCCCTTGAGCTGCATCTCAGTCTGAACATCTGCATTGTATAACAGTTGGACTTGATGATCTTAGAGGTGTTTTCCAACCTTAGTGATTCTGTGATAAGGCCATATCTAGGGTTATGGGGTTGAGATGACAGAAGCCTCTCAATTCCACAGGAGGCAAAATAACTTGTAATTTAGCAAGCAGTCTACTGGAGATAAGCTTGCCTCCTGTCTCTTCATTTGCCAGGTTCTGCAGGCAGTAAAATAGTATGAATAGGCAGGTTTTAGTGTTAAGAAATGTGTGTGCAGATTGTAATGTAAGCATGAGCATTTCATTTTTGATGTACACACATTGCTTATTTAAAACAAGCACAGAAAGGTTCTTTAGTTGATTCAAGCATTGTATTCTGAAATGCTCAGAACCTTGATGTACAAGAGTTAAACATTGAAAGTGTTTCTATACATTTGCTTTCATGATATGACAGTAAATATTCATACCTACAATAATGTTTTAAAATTAATTGTCCCAATATAGAGAGGTTCTGTGGTTGTTAATGTTCTGTTTAGGGTCAAATACCATATCAAAGATAGCGTGGTAAGTCAAGGATCTTGCAGTTAGTAAAAGATTAATAGTTGCTTTCTTGCTCATCCTATGGTTATCTACAGGGAAAGATCAGGAAAATATATGTTTTCTCTTCATATTAATCTATTTGATTCTTTATGTCTTATGGTAAAAAAGATGCATAATTGACAGACCTGTTACTCTCTTAAGAACTGCATCATTCCTCTGTAGTGCTGAAGAACTCTGTAGAAAAAAACTGTTCTGTTTTGCCTCTTGATGATTTTTCTCTGCCCTTTTTTTGCTGTACTGTTTTCAGCTGAATAGGTAATGTTTAAAAGAATGAGATATTGGGAAAAATAAAAGACTGTCTTTGGCTATTGTGAATAACTGCCCTTCTAGTGATGCAGTTTTCATGGCTGGAAATCAGAATTATATTTCCCAGACTCTATTTTTTTTTGCAGAATATGGAAATGAATGTGATGGATGATATACCTGACTGAGACTAACTCTATTCTTTTCTACCCCTTCACAGGTTTGGCATCTTCAGCTGGTCTCCTTTATTTACATACCTGGAGTGCTGCTGTTGCAGGCAACATTCTTGGTCTCTTTACTATGTGTGTGTGGCCTCAACTAGCTGGACGCTTTGTCAGCTGTCTGCATCCTGGGAAAGCCATGAGTACAGCCATGTTTGCCTATGTTCTTGAATTATTCTTCTGTGTATGGTGTACAGCTTATAAATTTGTACCTGGAGGAATTTACCTTAGAGAAAGCTCCCATCTTCTTCTAGGTACATTTGTGATAATGAACAAATACAAATATGTTTGCTTTAGCCTCAGGCAGACATGTGAAATGTATCTAATATATAAAGAGTCTTTTCAAATGCTCAGTTACTGTTTACTTGCTTACTGTGGTAAGAATTTCAGTGCAAAAATTAATGAGACACGCAAAAAATAATATACTTGTTTCTTTACTGTTAGAAATAGTCTAAGATGTGGACAGAAAATGGATTTCAGTAAAGGGAAAATGACAAAGTGGAAAAATGTCTAAAGCATGCAGTGGAGGAAGAGATCTGTTAATCAGTCACCCTAAAAATATGGCTGCAATCCAGAGTGTGAATGCACAAATATGCTGGCTACCTAAGGCAGCAGTGCCTCAGGTAACAGGGTAGCTACTGGGACTGTAATGTAATTCAGTGCATTATTTAGCATCATTTGCTCTGCAGAGCAAAGTGCAGCATCCTACTAATCTAGCTAGTCTACATTGGAGACCTGAGCTTCTTTCCCATGTGGCTCTACTTTATGTTTTGTGGACACACCAGCATATTTGAGGGAATTCAGATGAGCCTGTAGTGTCAGAAACACATGAACAGGACAGGCAGAAAATGAATTATCAGGAATTTGCAAATAAGGAAGAACTGAGTTGAGCAAATATAAAGGCTTTAGCAAAATGATCACTTGATGAGGGTGGAGAGGTGGAAAGGAAACCAACCCTTCCTGGTTTTGTCTCCAGAACTATTTTCCCAATAGGTACTAACTTGTTTCAATGGCATATTTCACAAACTATATTTAAAGAATGCCAAACATTGCCTTGGGCTAAATTTGTGGGATTTTTTTTAAATGTGAGGCATTAGCCTATATTTCATTTGGAAAGGAGTAATGAACGCTGTGCTTAACTTGTTGCTCCAAAGGTTTCAGATTTCACAGACGTCTTTGCAACCACTTTGTGTCACTCCAGTTTCTTCCTCTCCATGTGTGTTTCTTATATTACAGCATTCACATGAGGGATTTGAGTTCATTGTTTTGAGGAGAATTTAATTCCATTATTGTGTTATTTCCTTTGTTCTGAAAGCACTCTGAAGAGTCTTTAGAAACAGTTACCTTAGCTAATTAAATTTAATTTTTTGAAGTTATATGAAGAAAGCATGTGGTAGAGGAGTGTCAAATGCTTTCCTGAGTAATGCTTTCACAAAAGAAATACTTTTATTCAAAATTCCTCTCTGTTACTTCCTTTAAAAAGCACACTTGAGATTAATTTACCTGGCACGATCACTGGGTAGTAACAGAGAGATGGCTCTAATTTTCTCTTTGGTAAAGAAAACTATGAATGGAACACATCTCAGCTGATGGTGCTACATGAGTTTAAATTCCATCTGAGAATCCATATCTTTTTGATTCCATCCCATAGCTTATCAAAGATTGTACCATGAGACTGTGTATTTGTTGCTGTGGTTTTACCCTTAAAACTTGGCTTTCTGGCAAACTGCTTGTTTTCTTCTGGTTTCTTCCAGGTGCAAGTGCTATTTCTTGCTTTCTTCTCCTGTCCAATATCCTGCCTTTCTCTTGCTGCAGTTTGGGTAGGGAACTGCACCAGGAAAAGTGACAATGAAAGTAAGATCATTATATTCAAAACTTCTGTGCTGCTTCACTCTGATGTGATATAATGCTGAGGGTTCAGATTCCTGATCTTCATCAACTTTAATGGCTGTGAATCTGTCACCCTTTGAGAATGGTTTTGTGTGTGCCCCTTCGTTGTGCTAGACCCAGTGTCCTGGTTTGCAAACTTTCACTACAACTAATGTAACAAGTAAGGGAAATAAAAAAGTACTGAGTAATATTTAGCTATTACTCTGAAGTAAAATATGGCTTCTATAATTAATTAACTATTCCACAAAGATAATTAGGGCATGTATCTTCTCCAGCAGAGCTCTTATCCAGTTCATTATTCTCCCATGCTTCCTTTGGAAGTAATTGGATTCTTTCTCTCATTTGGGATTGGAAAAGACCTTGTACTATTAGTATGAGCTACTTGTTGAAAAGATATCATCCCCACGCATTGCAACAGTTAGTGCACTGAAGTTGCTACTAGCGTTTAAAACGTATCTGTAGGTATGTGTAGTTCTCTGTTATTGAAAAGCAGAACTATTTCTGTTAGCTCTGGAGTTCCAGAATACAAGTTGCTGCCATGTAAAATTGACCTTCCAACCTGCTGCAGTCTGCTTACACTGTTTTATAACAAAGTGTTGAGCAATTGCTTTTGTAGCTCCTATATGAAAAACATGTTACTTGTATCTTGGTGACAGAGCAGCTCATTGTCAAAGATAATAGATATGTGCAATCATCAATGTACTTTTTTCATCAAGCTGTTATTTTAAGGTTCCATAATATGTAGGTGTGACTCAATTGTTCTTGTCCAGGTTAATTTCCGTAAACTTGAAAAACAGTGGGCCCAGCTGAGAGTTGTATCCATCAATAGGGCCTGGAAGGATTTTAGCATAATTTATCTGCTATGTGTTAGCCTTTTTGACATAATACCCTGGAAATGTACTGCAAATCAGTCTTTACTTGAGAGTGTTGACAATAAATCTCTTAGTTCCTGCATTGCCTCATTAGGTATGGCATTTATCTGCATTTTGCTTTGAAACGTTTCTGTTGTTGGAACCATAAGGTTGTTGTGTTGTAACACAACAGCTGGGAGTTTATAAAGGATGTGTTTATGAGCAATGTTTAATATGTTAAAGATCTATGAAAAAACTAATTACTTATATTTTTACAGGTTTTATAATGTTATGTATTGGGGTAGACATTCTAACAGGACCCAAGAAAGACCTTAGCTCTGTCTTTGAAGTGAAAAGCAATCAAAAACCATTCTTCAAAAGGAGTAAAAACTATATTAAACTATGTAAGTATAATTTCCTTTTCTCCATTACTCTAGGAATACTGTCGGAGGAAAAAAAATAGCACTGTGGAGTATTTGCTCAGATGTTTTAGAAATGCTTTTTTGGTACTAGTTTTAGAAACAGACTGGCAGTTGGTATTTCCCTAGTTCCAGGTTAACGATGACATATACTGCTGGAGGAGCTGACTCACTGTGATTATGACTGACAGAGGCTATTCCTGGAATGTGTTAAGCAGAGACAAGAAAGTGGGCAAAAACCAGAATGTGAAAATGGTTTCAGCACCATCGGTGGTTTCATTTTAGTGGTTGAAGAGGAGGCCTCCCTGGATCTTGGGGTTTACACTGTGTGTACAAAAGCTATTAATGATTTCCCAGCCATCCAGTATGGCGATTTTGAGGTGGTGCAGTGTGACAGCACTGCTAGGGCTGTGTGAGCTGGCTGGCAGTGTGGTGGCACTTGCTGGCTCAGAGCTGCTGTACAGTACAGGGATCCCTGATTTTCAGATTATATGTATGGGGTCTGCTTTTTTCCTTAGGTTTTGAAGAGAAATGAAAATCAAATGTTTGAGATTTTATCTCTTTTTGTCTCTCAAATGTTTTCAACTATTTCTCT
>VZTT01041053.1:11104-25237 GCA_013400855.1 Buphagus erythrorhynchus | reverse complement strand
CGTTCCAAAATATTCTGTGATCAAAAAGGCAAGCAAAGGATTGATCCAGAGCTTGTCAGAAACAAGCTCATTTTCATCAATTTTTACTGAGATCAATGACTGAAGACCAGTGGAAGGCTGGGTGAGATTTCAGCAGCTGACCTGAGGCTGAGTCTTTATGAGGAAAGGCCACCTCTGATGAGAACTGTCTGAAGATCTCAACTCCAGCAGCAAAACCCTTGCTGGGTTTGTGCTGTGGCCACTGTAATGCTGGCAGACAGCTGAGAAAGGNTCTTCACTCCCAGAAAAGGTACCTCAAACAACATTTGTGCTGTCAGGAGGATTCTGCTGAAATGTACTTGTTAACCCAGACACTTCTAGAGGGTCCAAAATATTTTGTGATCAAAAAGGCAAGCAAAGGATTGATCCAGAGCTTGTCAGAAACAAGCTCATTTTCATCAATTTTTACTGAGATCAATGACTAAAGACCAGTGGAAGCCTGGATGAGATTTCAGCAGCTGACCTGAGGCTGAGTCTTTATGAGGAAAGGCCACCTCTGATGAGAACTGTCTGAAGNCATTCCTCTCCTCTGACTCTCACAGGAGCCCTGCAGAGAGGGTGGCCTGAATGACTCCACACTCTTGCTATAACATCTATTTGATGTGACATCTACAGCAAGCAGCCCAAATATGTTCTTTCCCAAAGGCAGAGACCGTGTCCTTGAGCAATTATGGAAGAGAAAAAGGCACATATTTCGTGGATGGTTGTAAAAAACACCAACAGAGAAGTAGGTGATCTTTTTTAGCTTCAAATTTCAGAAAGCACTGAACAGCTCTGAAGATGACAAGTCAAGTGGACCCACGGTCACCTCTCTGTCATCTTCTCTCTCCTGTTATGGTCTGCTTCTCCTCTTGTCTTGTGCTCTCCTCACCCTGCCACTCTCCATCCTGGTCTCCCTCCCTCCACTCCTTCTACCCCAACACAGGTGACAGAGCTTTGGATGCTCTGTAACAAATGAGTGCAGTTGGGTTTTGTAGAACATTCAGCTGCCCACTCTGACCACTTAAAGAAGCACTATCCTTGAAAAGTGTTACCCACAATGGGCAGATTGCCAAGGTGTTTTCAGTGTTGAATTTCTTTCCAGCAGTTTGGCTGGTACTCTGCAATCCAAATAGGAAAACAACTCTCCCAAAAGCTTTAAGTTGGTGTAAACCACAACCACTTAAGTGGAAAAGCAGCACATCTCCCTCTCCTCTGCTTCCCTGACTCAAATCTCTCTGAACAAACAGGGCAGAAAATGCACCACTCACCTGGCTGAATGTACACCGTCCCCAGATCCACTTTAAAGGAGCCTATCAGCACACTCCCAATCAGTTTATTGTGCATAACCTGTTAGAAAAAAGCTGATTAAAGAATGTCACTATGTCTCTTCCCAGTCAGCCTAAGAAAAAGCATCAAAAAATCACATTTAATTCATAGGCAATAAGCAGCAACATCCAGCATCACTCAAAACTGGGGGCTCATAGCCACAGCAGATACAGCAAGTATTTGAAATATATTCTTTACCCAACATTGTGCCAATTTAGAAAACAATATAATTACATCTGAGTGAAATCACACAGGTTCATCCCAGGTCCCTGGGATATAGAGAGCAGGAATTAGACAGATGTTCCTTCAGGGCAGGTGCAGTTATATTACTTATCCTGGCAGTTTAAAATAAATCATAATGAATATAAACACATGAGACGTAACTGGCTTCACACTAGGCTGCAGAAATCCTATCACTTTCTGTGCAATAGCTGAATTGCCATAAAAAACTGAGTACGCTCAGAGGAGAAAGAATTTAAGTGTTTCTTGGCAACATTTTAATGTAAATATAAACCAAGAGACTCAATTCTAATCTACTCCCCCACAATATTAATGAAATCAGAGAAGTGATATAGATGTAAATTAGATGGCAAGCAGGCCCCAGTGAGTCTGTCTCTGTATTCTTCCTGCTAAGTGATGAATTTAATTTAATGTAATTCAAATTTAATTAATAATTTTCAATTGCCATGATTCCCAGACCTATGTATTTCCATGTCTTGTTTTCAAATCCTTGCATGTGATTCAATTTACAGACAAGGCAGAGGCTAATTCTAAGGTAAGATTTGCTCTAAAACTGCATTTCTCAAAAAACGTGTCTGGCCTGGTTTCAGAATAGCTTAAAAGGTTGAAACCTATTCCTTGGTTGTGAAAAAGCCTCTGAAAGAGGCTGAATTTTCTGGAACATCTTGCCCAAATTGCAAAGAGAAACTAAGTTCTTTAAAGTCCACAGAAGTTAAATCTAAATATTGGAAGTAAACAATCAAGCCTCCAACCACATTTCAGGAGTCTGGAGTACATCACATCCTCTCTTTGGACCTACATGTTGTAGATAAGGATATTTCTGGATAGGAAGACTTCTGCAATTTTGCACTGGATTGGTCATGTGACTTTATTTTCTACACTTTTCAAGAGCAGGAGACATACATTTCCAAGTAAAGACCACCAACTCCTTCATCAAGGTTCACCAGAAAATTCATGAGCTTTCTTGGTGCAATATAGTGTCCTTCCCTGTTAAGGGCCAATGGCCACTGTGCCCCTGTGACCTAGGGAACACACTCAGCTGTCCTTGGTAATTCCTCACTTCAACATTGAAGCAGTTTCTAGAGCTGAAAAATCAAGAGTGGACAAAGGAGCAGTTTTACTTTACTATTAAGCTGAAAAATTAAACAACCTTCATGTGGAAGAGGAGTTAGTGTGAAGTCAATGCTTCATTGACAAGTTCTGCTTTTCCTCAATCCCTGGTGCTGTCAGGTCCCATCATAGCACTGGACCCTCCCTCCTATGAGGCTGGACTAGAGCACACACAGGGTTGGGAAGAAGCCTTGAAATCTGTTGGGTTTCTCCCTGAAGCCAGGCAATAGTACAGCTTTGGAGGAAGTACCTGGGAGTCCCCAGATCAACAGATCCAACTAGGATAGATTAAAGCGGGAAGAAGGCTGTAGCCTTTCTGTAGGAAAAAACCCACGAGTTTCTTTAAGACTCAAAAACAAGGTGAGGGTATGTGGTGAGTTCAAAGTGGTGCTGTCTCATTGCTCTTTGCTCATTTCCCCTGCATGACAGCCTGTCCAGAGAGCATTAAATGTCATATATGTAAAATTCCCTTCTCTGTTCTTGAGGTTTGCTTTGTGAAATGTAAATGTCCCTGTTCCACTGAAATGGTGCAGGTTTCCACTCCCTGCAGTACACATTGCTTTTAAAGCTGAGGAAATAACTCACTGCTTCCATCAAGCACTCTACATTTTCCTCATCCTTTTTTTTTCCCAAGCATGTTTTCTTCTAATGCAATAAAGCAAGTGAGCACAAAGTTCATAGCAAACACCTCTTGTCTTCTCTGAGGGGGAGGAGCATGTCCACACCATATCTAATTAAAGATTTGTGTCTTTTCTCACTTCACTGTAGATGACTGAAGGATTTTCTTCAGATTTTCTGAATAAGTACAAACACACAGAGTGTTTTTGAGGAATATTTCAGTAAGGCAGATACAGGTTTAGCACAAAAGGGTCACCTTAGTTTTACCATGGTATTACTACAAGTTTGCTGAAATGTACAGGAAGATAATAATGAAGAAAAAAATCTAGTAATTATCAGGGGCTAGAAAATTGAAGGTCTCGTTTTTCTCTCAAATGCAGGATTTGAATACAGCTAGACTAATTGCTAAACTGATGGACAAGGGCACTAATCTGTTTTGTTTTCCTTGAGCTTCCATATGCAGATAAGTTCATTTCTACAGATTAAGCAAATTCAGTGCATTTATTATTGCTAATAATGGAGGCTGTCAATCTTTGTTTCTTCTTAAGTATGATTCACACTAAGCAAGTGCTATGAAACTTTCCATCCCTCAGGGTTTCCTTCTCTCCCAGTACACATATTTCCTCTCTTTGTTTCTATTCCCCTGAAAGATTGCATTCTCCAAAACTATGTTGCAATGTAATGAATCTCTGCTTTCAGTAGTATGCATGAGCACTGCACAAGGTTGCTCATTGCTGTTACTGGGCTTTTTCCTAAAGCCATTTTACCTAGAAGACCTTTAATTTCTTAGTGTTGCACCTTCATCAGCTACAAATAAAATAAGTTTGCTGAGCCTGATGAAACTGTGCAGGTATAGAGCAGGCAATGGTGACACATTTTCCCACACCCCCACTGCAGTCAGAGACCTGGCACTTTCCCCTCTACCAGTGGATATATGGAATCTTTATCAATATAATGTGAGATTGGAAAGATTGGCCATATCTCAGAGAAAAATAACTATACATCCCCAACAGCATTAGCAGCACACAGGATTTGGTGCCTTAGCACTGTGCTGATACATGAAGCACCTATGGGACCACACACTGTGATATGTCATAGCAGTGAGGTGATGATACTCCCATGCCATTGTCAGCCTCTAGTAAATTCTGTCCTCACAGATGAGATCAGATCTGCAGATACCTTATGTAGTTATGAACTTCATCTATTTGAGGTCTGAGTGTGATACAGTGGATTTTAATGGAACTTTAGGATTCTGACTGTCAGTTTACTCCCAGCATTGAAAACCTAGTTGTCCAGTTGTCCATGTATAAATGAGCACATTTCATTCTATAGCTGGCAAAAGTTACTCTATTAGTAGCTCAGAAAAGGAAGTAGACAGTGATGTGTGCTGTAGCTCCTAAGCACTGCTTGTTTCTATCAAGCTCAACCAGCACAAACATTTTCCTGGTGTACATTACTGAACTCGACAAAGCACTTCAGAAAAAAATAACTTTTCCTGGAGCAACAGCACTCAGTTTATTTGCCAGATAAATATCTAATAAAATGGATGGACTTCTAGCAAAACAAAAAAAAAAAAAAAAAAAAAAAAAAAAAAAAAAAAAAGAAAGAGTTCATAAAGTGCACAGCTTGTGATATTTCCAAATAATACAAATACAGCACTGTCCAGAGTCCCATGAGATCTTTAATTCCTGAGCAGCTTTGCTACATGTGGTGATGAGTTTTAGACAAGATAATTAACATGGCTCCATAGACTTTGCCTTCCAAACTGCACATCATTATCTAATGCTCCAAGTCCAAGAGCATGTGTGTCTTCTATCAGGACAGTTCTGAGGTGTCATAGAATCACAGAATCAGTTATGTTGGAAAAGATCTCTAAGATGGAGCCCAACCATCAATCCAGCACTAAGTCCACCACTAAACCATGTCCCCAGCTGCTACACATACATGCCTTTTACATCCCTCTGGGATGGTGATTCTACCACTTTGCTGGGCAGTCTATTCCAATGCATGTCTACCCTTTCTGTGAAGAAATTTTTCCTCATATCCAATCTAAATCTCTCCTGGTGCAACTTGAGGCCATTTTGTCTTGTCCTGTCACTTGTTACTTGGGAGAAGAGAACAACCCACACCTGCCTCTAACCTTGTTTCAGGTATTTGTAGAGAGTAAAAAGGTCCCCTGATAGTTTTGCTGGGACTTTAGTTGCAGTGAGCAGTGGAGGCAGCACCAATCTCTTGGAGCCCATTCCCATGCTAATAGCAACCAACCAGTGACACTCCCAGACAGCCTGAGAGCCCCTGCTGAAGGAAAGTGTCTGCATTAGTTTAGTTAATTTAGTTAGAAACAGTTATATCTAAGGAACTGATATAAACCAGGTGTTTGAATCAAGTGGCAGCTTGAACATTAGATGGATGAAGACAGTGAGGAGAAGAGAGAGCTAAGCTGAATTTTCTCATTCTACCTCGCAGTTTGCCACACCAGCAATGAGTGTCCCTGAAAATGCAGACAAAATCTTCCTTTTGGGTATGTTTCTTCAAATCTCTGCCAGCTGACTCTCTGCCTTATCCTCTCCTCTGTCCTCTTTCCTATACTTCATCCTGACTTTCTAGCACTCTTGGTACTTAAAATTATTTATTTTTAGCTACATTAAGAATTATTTAGAGTTGAAGTGACACAAACAACAATGACCTTTATTTTCTGTCCTAAGCTTTCCCAGGTACTTACAGAGATGTTGATTATTTTGTCAAACAGCAGCACCTGTGGTCCAACGAAATCAAACACGAAGTACTGTGGGAAGAGGGGACAGCAGATGAGAATCATCCCTGGGCAGGTAGCCAGCGCTGTCAGCTGCATGGTTCAGCATTTTGTGTTACTGCACAGAGCCCCAGTGAGACACTGGGGGTGCTGGGTGGGCAGTGGTGACAAAGCAAAACTCCTTCTTTGCCCCTGACATGTTTCTGCCATGACCCAGACTTGTTTTGTACTCCATTCCTTGCATGGCTGCACAAGACTGGCTTCACAAATGCCCGTGGGCCTCAGTCTGTATCAGAAGGTATTGTCAAAAGGGACAGGAGGCACAAGAAACACAAAATATCTGGTGGTTTTGGGGGTTGTTTTGGTGTCATTTGTCACCTNGGGGGGGGTTTACAGTATAGATAAAGCTCCCAAATGGATGATCTAAAAAACTGCAGCAGCAGTGGGGGTAAGGCAGAATGTGCTGGAGAGGGTGGGGAACAAGTTGGACAGACCTTGAGAAGAGAAAGTGCAAACAGATCTAAACTCAACGGAGCTATTGCTGGTGCTTTGTCTCCTGGAGAGACCTTCCTGCTCAGATGTGGAAGTGCTGCAAACTTAATTCATCCCCTTATGAGCTACCAAATGCAGAGTCCACCCAGAACCATTGAAGAAAGTGTCTTCCTTAAGAGAAAGCACCTACTTCATTGTAGAAAGGGGCATTTGTGCCTTCCTTTACTGTTGTTTGCTTCTTCTCATCACCTATCTCGATGATCACCACGGGATCGATGTTCTCGCCCACCAGCTGCCTGGCCTCGATGATGGTGATGGCAATCTGTGGGGCACAAGGACACCAGGGACACTCCTGGGCTCAGGTCCAGCCTGCCTGGGAATTCACAGGCACATAAGGGCTCTCACCCTCTGCTCACCTGGTAGTTCTGGGATTTCATCTCCTCTTCATGAATTCTGGTCAGCAGCTTTGCCCTGTTTAAATGACAAAAGAAGTCATTAGCCAGCTCTAGGCAAGAGCTGGTACTTGGACACACACTGGAGAGACTTCTCAACAGTAAACGAGTATTGTTTATTGCAGACAGCTTTGTTGTGAGCTGTTAGGCTTGATTTCATCAGCAGAGACCATCTCTGTCTTTCTCATATACTTTTTGATAGGGAAATGTTTTGCATCCACACAAACCAGTGCAGCTACCTATCATACACAGCAATGATTTCACTTGTTGATCCCTGTTGAGAGCTTTGTTAACTCCTGGCTAAAGGATAAGGGACTTGACGAAGTCCAGATGGTCAAGACACAAACACAGCGTCCTTGAGCACAAAGCTAAACAATATCAGGAGGTGCAAGAAGAAACAAAAACTATCTTACTACAGGCATTTGAAGTATGAAACAACATAGGCGGGGTAGGCTGCTGCAAGGGGACCAATGATGAGCTTAGTTTTGCAATATGCATGAGTCTAATTACTGCTTCTATATAATGCAAAGCCTTCTGATTAATAAATTTGAGACTTGTTGATCACATCGGTGGTGCTTGTCTCCCGTCATTTTCCCACAGATCCCATCAAACTTGACTCCATTCCTCCCTAGACTGTATTCCTCTCCTGTATGAAAAACACAACTACACAAGCTCTTCTCTATAGAGATTGCTGTTCCCTTTGGCTTGTTTTGTTTAGCAGAGTTCCTTAGTACAGTTGAGGCACACTCAGGATGCATTCCAATCTCTCCCTGCACTGGATAGCACCTGATCATATCACTGAGCTGACAAGTGCATTCCACTCTGTCATGTGGAAGAGTGGGAGTGATCCCTTCACTCCCACTCCATTTGCTATCAGCAAATGGATTTTCCATCAGATGTTTTGTTCAAGGGTAATGCCCTTCCTGGGAAGGGTGGAAAAGGTGTTTAGGGGATGTTAAGTAAGACACATGAAACAGCACCTTTTCCTATCTGGGCTTAAGGATGCAAAAGCACTGGAGAGAGCATCACTGTTCATTAGGTCTTCTGCTACATCTTCCTGTCTTCCAAGAGTGTCGTGGAGAAAATTTGCAGTTTCATCATGATCACCTGATGAAGAAAACAGACAAAGAAGTAAAACTCATGTCTGATTTCTAGTAGCAAAAAGCTCACTTGGAGCAGAGCAGTGGATTTATCATCATGAACTGAATATTTTATTTATTTGGGTGTCCCAGTTAGAGATACTCTCGTGGTCTGTATTGAGCAGCATTGATTACAGCAGCAGCTCCCCTCCTGTGCAATATCATTTGCCATATCTGTGTGGCTGTAGCCACTCTCCTCACCCCCTGTGCACTCACAACAGGCACATGCACACTACTGAGTAAAGCTGCCAGCTTTATTGAGCCAACCCATCCAGCCATCACAGCCTATGAAGGTTTTGTGTTTATGATTTCTAGAAGAAGCAGAACTTCCAGAGGAATTACACACTTGTAGTAAATTATCTACCTGTAAAGCAGAAAAAGATCCTCAGAAATGTGTCATCTCTCTATGGTAAGAGGCAGGTTAACATTTTTAGTTTGCTTTACCACATAGAGCAGTATGAACTCACAGAATCTGAATGTGAACTTCATGAAACAATTAATGCAAAAATAACTAGCTCTCTGTTTATTTGGGAGTGATAAGGAGTTTACTGCCTGGCTTATCAATTCTAAGCCTTGGGACACAATTCAAATGAGTTCACATGAAATCAGATCTCATATAATCCCCCACCACCTGCTCATCCCTGTTGCAATGTTGATTTATGGGGCCTTACCCAATGCATCTTTGTTTGTAATAGTCAGCCCTTTCTCGCCTTTTTTCTTCTTCTTCAGCTTCATGCCAGCAAACAGCCTCTTTCTGAAAAAGTAAAGAAAATTGATCAGTGCAGTATCTTCAAATCTTTTTCTGTACTGGACTCTAATTTAACTCAAGGAGTTGTTAAAGGGGAGTTTTGATTTCCAAGCAAGATCATTATATTCTGAATTTCCTTTTATCGACAGCAAACAACAGAAAGCTCTGGCTTTTTGCTTCATCTAAATTTGGTTTCTTTTTAAAATTTGGCCATGTACAGGCAAACATGTACATGTGACATGAGCCAAAACTTCTGTTCAAACCAAGATGGCAAGATGCAAAGAAAAGAAATCAAAGATAAGTTTCCAGCCTACTGACTTCCCACATATGTATCTCATTCCTTACACTGTGACAGGACCAGAGATAAAAGGCAGATTAGAGGATACGGAACAAAGGCAGTTTTCCACTGAATTGAGATAAAGTAATTTGTGTAAATACCTTGGCCACAACACCCACCCAGGACATCCATGGTATCAGTGGCACACAGACCACATAATTCAGGTAGTTCTCACTCCCCTTCTGCAGAAAAGCAATGAACAAGCCTGAACAAGGGTTTCCCCTCAAGCTCTGTTAGAGAGATGCTTCTGCCTAGCATCATTCTTCCAAGAAAATATATATGCCACGTATTTCAGAGGGAGAGAGAAACAATCTATGCTGCTTTAGAATTTTGTGCAATTAACTGTACTGACAAAAAAACCAAGTGGTGAGAGCTAAACACAAAGGATTTAATACAATAGCAGCATTTTTCAGGTTCTTTGTTGGCCACAAGCATGCAGTGACAAACATTCAGCAAATTTTCTTCCCCCTGTCATTAGAGGATTTGTTTGCCTAAATTATTGCAGGTATAAAAATTTACCTGGAGAAGCACACAGTCCAACTAGCCAAAACAAGCAAGCACCTACAAGCTGAGTAAATCTGATAGTGACTAGTGCTCAAACATCTGAAATCACCTGCAAACTCTAGCTGTGGAGGAAAAGATACTGCAAACTGGAAAGGGAAGTTGGAAATGTTTAAAGGTTGTATTCATAGCAAGCAAATTAAGTTTACTGGCCAGCCCAAGAGGAATGTCAGCAATGTAGGGTACAATAGCAGAAAATGCACAATTTCTTTGTGCCAGAGAAAGCTAAAATCTGATCAGTATGAGTGGAAATGCAGCACCCAGACAAAAACATGCCTCAAGCAAAGCAAGAGTCAGAGGGTGACTGGAGAAAATGGCCATTAATAAAGCCTGATGTATTAACTGGGCAGTCTTCCATGATTCTTATGTTAACACTTGAAACTGCTTAAAGACAGAACTGCAGAATGTGCCACAGGGTAACAGAAAGAGAACTAGCCAAGCTTTGGATAACTGCATGGTGCCAAGAGCAAAATCTATCTTTGAAGTAAACCAGATTTCAGTTTCAGGTTTTAGTGTGCCAGAGATTTGGGCACAAAACAGCATCAGGCTGCATCTGAGCTCTCCTGCAACCCTGGCCCCAGAGGTCACCTTAGCCAAGATAACCATGCAGAGATGTGTCCCTGACAGCCAGAGAGGCAGCAAGCACAGGCCACTTGCAAGGCTCAGCTATGAGAAACAAGAGTGTGGGTTTGTTCAGCAAGAGGGCAGGGCAGCATTCTCTGTACATGAGATTTGCCAGAGAGAATCTTCTCTGTAAGGGTCTAAACTAAGCAAATGAAGTCTTCAGGGAACTGAATGAATCAATCCTTCACAACAGGCTCCATCACTTTGGTATGTAAATAGCTTGTCAGCCAGTGCCAGTGTGCACACCCTAATACTGTGCACATGGGTAACATCCACACCACTTAATATAACCAGTTAGGCTTCTTGAAAGTGTTCTGTGTACATGCTTTTTGTGGTAGACAGTTTGTTCTCATGGAAGGAATTTAAAAAAGTAAACTTTCTTCAAATTTCCACAAAATGTTTTTCACTGGTGTTTTGACATAAATTCAATCAGGTGCTGAGAACTTGAAAATTATTCCATCCCTTTTCCCCCCAAGATGGTGTGAATTTTAACAAGAGGAATTTTGAACCTTCTATGCAGTTATACCAGATTTGATAATGACCCCAAAGTTATCCATAACCATCTGTATCCCTAAGCCAGTCATAAAACTGTGTGCCACCTCTAGGTAAACCCCAAATATATCGTGAGGAAATGTCTCCCATGTTCCTCCCAGGACCTCCTGGCTATCAGTGAGGCACAAACATGGGAAATCAGGAGAGACTTGGGGTGCAGAAAAACTCATTCACCTGTCATGGACATGTGGGGAGGTTGGAGGTTGTTAGTGCTGAGGTGTTACCCACAAACTTCAATGAAGATATAACTCCCACATGCTACATGATGCACAGATAGAGGTTTTGCTCCTTCCTGGATCCTACAAGTTAATTTGAGATAGAATAAAACAATTTCATGTCCAAAGAAAAGGCAGATGAAAGAATTCTTACAGGCTACCAAGAGGTTTCCTGTTTTAAGTGCTTTGATTAGAAGCAATTAAAAATCAGCCATCTCAGCTAATCAAGAATATTTCTTAGTTCAAAGAGGACTGAGTGTCCCAGATCCTTTGACATAGGGATTGTAAAAAAATCTGAAGTTAGGAGAACTTTTTCTTTTCTGCATATGCACAGTACAATGTTTAGCACCTTAGTTTATGACTGTGATTCATTGAGGTTTCCCTGATATAAACAGGAAATAAGAGTGGGGCATCAACCATACCACAGCATTTGACTATACTCAAACCATGTTGAATCTGCACCTCTGTAAACACGAGTGTTCATTTCCTGTTATCAGTGCCACAGGTCCACTGGGTCTCTGAATTAATTTTCATACTTTGAAAAAAAGACTCACAAATTTCATTCTCTTCTTGTCAAGGTTCATCCATAGCTGCATCCAGCTTTCAAAAAAATTGCTTTCATGCTCTTTCTTTTCATCTAAGCTGTCCCATCATCACAGAGGCTTTGTGAGCACTTCTTGCACAGAATGTTCTCTTAGATATCCAATAATTGCAATTTGCAGTCTAATTTAAAGGAAAGTTGTCAAAAGAAATCCACTTCAGAGCTGTCAGCATGAGAGTTCAAATGACCTGACTAATACTGAACCTCAGAGCTTCTCGACATTGTTTAAACAGTATTTTCTTCCAGCAAAATCTTTTCAGCAGTCTGTGCTTGAAGAATTGATGGAAGAAGAGTTACAATCCATCCAGAGACAAACAGGCACTACTGGGGTGCAGGTTATCCACCTCACTCCAGGCACTCATTGTAGGATGGCAGAAAACCCTTCTCCATTACTTATAAAGTAAGAATAAACTGAGCCATCTAAACACTCCAGGAGGGACTTTCTGTCCCCTTCCACAGAGCCCCCTCTCCCTGCAGCTTTCCAGAACTTGGTCAAGCAAAACCCAGACCTGGGCTTAGCTACATTAGACCAAGATATTTGTCAAGTTCCATTTTTGTAGCCCTGAGATGCCCTTCCCTTGTGCTGGTGTGTGAGCTGCGCTCCCGATGGGCACAGAGGGATGAAACCAGGGAGTGAGATCTGGAAACACAAAGGACAGACACAGAGACAAAGCCTGTTTTATCCAGCACATCTCCCCAGACCATCCAGTTCTCACATGGACAGGCTGACTGAGCTGCCAGCATGCTCCTGGCAGCAGAAAGTTCTTATTGGAGCAGCTGCCCTGCTTTTTCCCCAAAAGTCTCTTCCTCCCTGGAAGCAGCAGTCTCAGCAAACCTTTTGGAACCGTCAAAATTATTTAGTTCAGGGATGATCAAAGGTTTGTGCACCTCAGCTCTGAGCCAGCTCCAGTGCCTCAAGATTGTAAGCCATGGGTACAGTGATTGCCTTGGCTGAGGAAGTAGAAACTGAAGAAAGAGGAAAAAACCCTCCTGCCTTCCTGCACACGAACATAAAATTTGATAGGTGGGGTTTTATCTTTGGATTTTGTTATTTGCATTTTGTAAGAAGTTTTGGTGGGATTTTTATTCAGCTCCTTAAAATTCTACTTCTTTCAATGTAAGTTTATCTTCAAAAGAGTCTTTCAGTAGATCAAACAGTACTGCATTGGGTGAATAATTATCTACACAAGCAGTTCTAACTTCCATGAAATAAACACAAGCAAAAGGAACTTAATTCTCTAAGTTATAAATATTTCTTCTTTTCTTTTCAAATGAAAAAAAAATCCAAAATGTAGGAATGACTTTTGGCTCATTTTATCACTTCGACAATATGTATTAGTCAAGGAATTATCTCATAACTTAAATCCCTTTTTCCAAAGAATAAAATATAATTACAATACAAAGATGCGGCTTCAGAATGAAAAGTTTAATAAATCTAAAATAGTCACATAAGCACAGCTGATTAATTCAGAACAATTTTTTATTAAGACAGTATGTCATTTGTGATAATAAATGAAGTTCCAGAGAAGAAATTTATTGCACTACATTTTATCATCAAGGAGGGCTGAATAAAATTAATTCTGTGATCTTGGGCATATGGAAAGCAAAAAAATCTTAATGAGTGGTTACTGATGTATTCGTTTCATGCCTTCTTTTCTCAGGATTCTAGAAGTTAAGGGAAGACTTTGCCAATTTATTCATTTAATTTACTCTGTTTCCCAGTGCAGGGTTGCTTCATTCAGGATACTGTCAGATCCTTCATCCTGCTTCAGCAAAGAACCTCCCTTTATCCCCAGATCCATTATATCTGCTGTGGTTCTTTCAAAGCTTGGAGCTTTTACGAGCTGCCTTAACTTGTTTACATTCCTCCTGATTTCCCCCTGGTTCTGCTGTTTTGACAGGTCCAAGGATTTGCAATAGGAAAGCTTCAGCTCTTCAAGAAGGTGAATACAGAATCCTGTGTGACAAGCTGCAATTTAAAAAGCAGCTGTGGCACACCCACAGGCAGCAGTTCTGAATCTTGGGGCTTTTCATATCTATGTGACGCAGTGACTTTACATGTCTTGTCTCAACTATTAATATCTCATCGATAAGAAAACAAAATTGCAAATTGACAATACAGTGGTCAGGATTAGTTACACACTGGCTCTGTGCATTCAAAAACAGGCTCTAAAATAGCTATTCAGGAGAAATTCTGCTTTTTTTACAGATAGTTCTGTGTACAACTTCTGTTTCTTGCACTGCAATTAGTCAAAACCTGAAATCATTCATTTGAAAGCATAAGAAATTAAATTTAAAAAAATGACAGGGAACATCTTATGCCATCAGATTACTGCTGCCTGTGG
>VZTT01041052.1:52608-96004 GCA_013400855.1 Buphagus erythrorhynchus | reverse complement strand
AAATGCAAATGTGCAGTTATGCCATTCCACAGATGTACACTTAAAGAACAATTACGTGCTTGAACTCCGCCATTTTCATTGTTCCTATTTTTTTTCCAGATAACTGTTCAAGCTTTACGTCATGTGTAAAGTGCACAGTACATAAACTATGCACAGGGAAATATTCCTGCACTTCTGGGCCTATGTTTGACTCCAAAATCCCCATGCAGTCTTCCATCCCAAGGGTGCCAGCAGGCTTTGTTTCTTCCAACATCTCTACATTCCCCAGCCTCAGCTGAAGCAATAGTTGTGCCTGCAGGGTTATATGGAAACACTTTGCAAATTAGGCACTTGCAATTCAAGCAAACAAGCAAATAGAAGACTTTTAAGACTTAAAGGCCCTAAAGAGATGCCAAACTGCCCCTAAATAGTCAAGCCTTGGTCAATCTGCTCTACAGGCCAAAATCTTGAAAAAGGTAGACAAAAGCCACTCAGTGCCATCACACTGCAGCCAAAGATTGCTTGCTTTTGACAGACTCCTTCATTAGATGACCAAAATGTCACTGAAAGTCAAAAAATCAGTTTTTGTACTTGGGATCCTTAGTGCTAAATGATTTGTTGAATTCCACCCTAAACTTCTCACAGAGGCATGGCAGAATAGTGACTTGAATTCAGGTGCTCAGAGGCTCACTGTAATGAAATAGCAACTTCTTGACTTCCCTTGCTAGCCTCAGCTACCCATGCTGGCCCGGGTGGTCAGGGAATTTCACAGGCACTGCTCCTTCCTAATCCCATTAAAGCTCTAACCATGATTCTAAAACTCCTCTGTACAGTTCAGCAGAGGAGACCTCCAGATATTAGCTTCAGAATAACCCAGGTGCATTTCACTCTACAGTCTGCTCTCTCCACAGGGACAATCAGCTCTTGTAGGACACGATTTCCATTCTGCAGCCATAGATAAATTTCATTAATTCTCAGGAAACAAGCTTTCTGCTGAAGGTCATATTCCCTGAAGTCACTTTGTAGACACAGCTGGAACCACACTGAGATTTCTGCCTTCAGCACTGGCTACACTGAATACTGGTAGTGGTTTAAGAGAAAATAACTCTATTTAAACATCAAGTAGAGTGCATTGTCATGAGGTGAAAAATTATTTTGCAGAAACAAGGTTTTTAGGAGAAGCTTCATCTTTTTTGAACCCCAGGTGAGTTAGCTGGGAAAGTGGATGGCCTTCATCCAGAATGATAAGAAGGAATAATTCCAAGACAGACAGCATATAAGTGCTGTTAGTCCAGCCTCATTAAGTTAATCAGCTACACAAAGAAGGATGGTTAGCAGCTTTGGGGGATTGGCAGGGGAAGAGAGAACAGCAACAGTGAGAAGAAAACATGATTAGTGATTGTATAATAGAATGAGGGCAGGAAAAAAAAAAGACCATAGTGAACTCCATAACTGGTGTTGCTGCTGAGACCATAATTCTAATAATCCTGTGGTTATGAATTCCTTTTCTAGGCTTTCTTTAGAAGATATTCTTTAGAATTCTGTTGCATTAGGAAGTGGAATGCCTTTCCACTGGTAACTGCAGTTTTCTTTCCTTCGCCAGTTCCCTGTGTGAGTTCTTTCTGATGTATAGTGGTTGTTAAGTGTCACCCACACAATTTTCAGGAGGACATTTTGTGCAGTGCATGAAGTATAGCAAATTCTGGAGTAAAAGTGTATGAGCCATGTGTTTTGCTGGTTGTGTTGCAAGAGCTAATTGTTGGCACTAATTGTCACGGCTGTGAAGATGCCTTGGTCACTTACAGCATTTGTTTTGGTATGTGTTGGACTACAGCAGGGTTGCTGCTGCTGGTGAGTCTGGCAGATAGGAATATTGCATGAAAGTTGGTGCTAGGGTGAAAATGTTTTAATCTTTTAAAGCAGACTGTAGGGTTTTTTGTTTGGTTTTGGTTTTTTGCTTTTTTGGGGTGGGGGTTTTGTGGATTTTTTGGTTTGGTTTGGTTTGTGAGTTTTTGGTATATGTTCTGGTAGAAAAAAACCAAAGAATATCCAGGGATGACAGCACAATTCTTACCCCTCTTTCACAAACCATCTACATTTTCACTAAACAGGTGTACTTCTCATTTATACACTCATAAAAATAAGATGCAGTCATGCAGTTATTGACCCTGTAAAAATGTGTGGGGGCAACTGCCTCTGCTTGTGCCTTCCAGTTTGCACATCTGAACCACGAGTCTGGAATTTCCAGATATTATGTCCAGTCCTGTGAGAAAAAGACTTAGATACAAATGTTTTTCAATTCTATTTTTCTATTTTGTTCTATTTCACATTATTAATCTGGGTAGAGTTTGCTGTTTTCATTTAAATATTTCTGAAAACATGTAATTTTACTCATTTACGGTAATAAAGACTGTACAGGGTATTTATTATTGTTACCCTTTTTAAAGCATCTAATAAAACTGCAGCTATTCTGGAGAACAATATCAACTCAGTGTAATAATTATCTGCTTGCTTTTGTCCATTGATGATGGAAAACTTCTAGAAGGAAAAGCAATGGAAGAACACCTTTAGCCTAAATAAATATACATCCATGGTGCATTCTCTGAGTATCTGAGTGTGACACTACCTATCATAAAGCTGTTTCACATTTAAAGTTCTATCCTAAGCCTGACTTCCTCTATCAACAGGGAGCACAGTAAAAAATTGCTGCTCTCTGGGACTAGTAAGAATAACTTCCATATTGCACAGATAAAATACATGTAATCTTTTAGAAAGAGATACAGGCAAATAAAATTGAAATCCAGTTTACAGCTGCATCGTATTTACATCAACACATATGCTTAGATATGTATGCTTCCCACTCTCAGTTTGTTCTTAACAAAGCTGCACAGCTGGTGATCAGGTAACTGGGCATGACCTTCATCCTTGTCTCTGTCTTCTGAGATGATGATGTGATTAGAGAATCCTAACACTTTGTGTATTCTAACAGGTCTCACAGTTCCATTCAGATTTATAACCTTCAGGTCTTCCTGCTCAGAAAGGATTTCTTCACAGATATATAACCAATTGTTTTAATCCTTCTGCCACTAAGTTAATTGCTGTTCATGTTTTGAAAATGCATTCCCATTTCAACATATTTTTTTGCAATCTTTGCTGGTATTCTGATCAAATGTGGCAACTTATAAATGGAGGTGTCCTTGTTTGTGTGGTCAAATTAGATTCCTTTTAGAGCAAGTGGGGAGAAATTGGTATTTCAGAGTATAAGTTATTCACAAAATTTTATGTGGAAAAAAATGTCTAGACAAGCAACACCCAAAACTGCCTTTATTTTCCTTTGACTATGTATTAACTTATGTCTGCAAGGCCAAGTGTAGATATCTGCCTCAGATGTAGAAATTTAGGAGATTAAAGCCCTAAGCTAAGATTCTGTTGAAAATACACATTTAGAGGCACGTATGTAGGAGTCCATGTTCATAGGTGTCTAGGCTCCCACTACAGGAACTGAACATCTAGAGCTCACAATCATTGTTGCTCAAGATGCTGCAGCCCATCTGGCATCTCCTGCTTCTGAAGGGCACAGGTGTGCAGCAAGTCCTATGTCTTCTCACGTGGGCAGTCATCTCACATACTTCAAAGTAACTCAAATAATACTAGCTGTTAATATTTGGGCAACAAATTTCACCTCTGAATTAGCTTTCTTCCTTGATTCTAAGGGAATCTTAAGCACAAAGCTTGCATGCAGACACCTACGTTTAGGTTGCCTAATGTGGAATCCAATCCCAGTCCAACTGACAGACATTAGGAAGGGCTAAACCCTCTCTCTCTCCCATCCTGATGATGAATAGATTCTGTGAAGAATTGTGCCAGCTCTTAAATATATTGTAATCAGGTCATTAAGTGCTTTTTCATTTGGCACACCAGCACTCAGAGCTCAGCACGAAACACTTTGTCACATTCAGAAATATATATATATCATAAAAACGCATCATTACATGTACAAATTTCTATAATCATGTGCAGTGCACAGGAGGATAATGCACAATGCTTAGTACTGGTTCTTGATTGCAATTTAACACAATGACAATCAACTTCCCTGGGATGATAATGACTTTAGGGTTACTGAGCACATTTTCAACTCCAACTAACACTGAGCCTGCAAGTCACTTACCATATTTGAGGATTTAGTCCCAAATTCATCTGTCCTTAGCTTAGTTTCACAACTGGGAAGCATAAGCAAGGAGCTCAGTAAGCCTCACCTTCTTCAGACCCTAGTTACACCCAGGGATTGTGTTTGGCTGTCCATTGACTACAGGACCTTTTTGTACTACCATTCAGTTACTGTGGGTATAGTTGTTCAGCAATGTGAGTTAAGTCTTACCTTAAAACTAGGGATTCTCTGCAGCTGATTTTTGCAGCTTATTTTTGGAATGTCTACAAATGCAGGGCTAAGGGGACACAGCTGTGGCTGTTCAGCATCGCTGCAGTAAAATAATTAGGAGTAACAAAGTGGCAATTCTGAGACAGAAAGAACTCCCATTAAAAATAACTTGGAGCTTGGTTTTGGGTGCTGAGAGAGCAGATTAATTCTCACTATTGACTTGGCCCAGCACTAAAAATACCTAGAGTACTGAAAATGGATATCCTGATTTTCAGGACATGGAAAAAAAAGTATTTTGCTGTAACACCAAGAGATGGGTGATCCTGCTATTCAATATAAGACTAAGAGACTGAAATATGAATGTTTCCTAGAAGATAAAGTACTGACTGTTTACATCTGAGATGTATGCCTTCATTTAATTTACCTGGACTTTTCCAAAATCTCTTAGCTCCCTAGGGAAGACAAGACATCTGCTGTCTGCCATTTGGTACTCCATAAACCAGCCGATTGACTTAAATCACAGGTTGTCCTGCAAAAAAAAAAACCTGCAGATAGTCATACTGTATTTAATCTGATAGTTATAAGCATTAAAATTGTTGTAAGCAATGCTCATTTCTGATTGCTGACTAAAAAAAATAAAGTTTTGTGTTTACAGTCAAACAGTCAGAGAACCTCAGCTGTCTTCTTAGCTCTGATACTGACTTACTTGGTGACTTAATTAAGACCATTATCACTCAATTTTCAGAAGTGCTGAGAGCTGTTGTTTCTATTGACTACATCTTTAAAAAGTGGCTGCTTAATGCCATGGAAACTTAAACTACTAATCTCTCCTCATCTCTCTTTTCCTTTTGAAACTGAAGGTATTTAGTATTTACCTAACCTTCAAGAGTATTTGGAAGCTAAATCCGTTAGTGATTGAGAGGCAATCAGTTTGATTTATTCAGTGGATCAATCTGTAAATGAAATAAAGATAGAATGTCAGATCTCTGCCATACAGCATTTCTTCCAATATAAGATTTTCAGAAAACTCCTTCAGTCCTACTATTTCATGAAAAAACAGAGAGCGCAAAATTCCCAGTGAAGCTCTGAGTGATCATAAAATCTAAAAATTCCTTTATCTATAAATGTTGAGTGTCTACAAGATGGGCTTAGAGCACCCAATGTGGAGAACACAAATGCTGATGTTGTTTCTGATAGCTTTGTTTCTTTGTTTGTTTTTAAAGTGATTCCTTTTCCAGTTATTAATACATATTTACTAAGCACCGGAAAATACCTTTTCCCCATTTTAAAAGAACATAATAAATCTTCATTTACCTTCAAAATTTTAACTGATTATCTTTTTCCTGTCTTCCTTTTTTATTTCATGTGGAAATATATAGTTCTATGAACATTTTCCTTTTGCACAAATGTCATTAGATTTCTCATTACAGTGAACAATATTTGTTATTTTCTATTACACAAAGTATCAGAGTGAAGTAAACAGATACAGTGAAGACTCGGGGGATATGATGGCTGTTGCTGTGTGTGACAGACTGGTTTGGTAGACTTTTAGGAATTTTTATTAAAAGCTCATGGGAATCTGCACCAGGGAGATGGTGCAGAAAAAAGAATAAAGTGAACCCATGAGACAGCATAGCATTTATTCCCCAAATTCCTTGAGCTCAAAGGCCTACCTAATGTGCTTTGAGTGATAAGAATGAATATGTCCAGCTGACTAAGAACAGATAGGGGTTTTTTAAATTTGAAAATCACTTTATCTGACTGCAGATCTGAGACTGCTAAAGCAGTAGCATAAGCAAAAATAAAAACAAGAAACTTAAGAATTACAGCTTTAGGTGTCTTTCTTTCATCATTTCTGCACTGGTGGATGATTCCAATGTCATCATAATAACAAGCAGGAGAAAAATGTTTTCTAACCTATTGCACAACTTTTGGACACAATGTTGGTGTACTAGACAGCAGGAGGAGAGGGGAAATAGTCTGAAAGTTGTCTGGTTTTGGTAGGAAAACAATTAAAAAACTCATGAAAAGGTAAACTTTTTCATTAATTTTTTAATGGTACAGTATTTTTCTAAGTGTTTGGACAGGAGAGATACAGTCACGTTTTACTCCATTAAAATTTATGGTTTGAAGATGAACAATACAAATATGCCGAGAAATTTTTATGGATATCTCAAAGTTAGAGAGAATGTGATTGCACCTGTATCACATCAGCTCCCTGAGACAAGGCCATTGCACAGTCTGTCCTAGATTCTCAGCAGAGCCAGCAACATGTGTTAGTTAGCAGGAACAGATCTGTGTTAAGAATTCTAGAAGCAAAAACTGTGATTTACTTGGGGAGGAAAGCCCAATAGCACCGAGATCCCAAGCTTCTACCTAGCAAAACTACCATTACAACAAAGCTTGGGTGACTCGGGGTATAGTCACAAAATAGTCAAAGAGCCAGCAAATGGATTTCTGCAAGGTACTGACTGTCTCCTGAGACAAGCTGTTGAAACAGATCAGGAGATGTAAGTGTTGAGTACCTTGCCACCTTGCCACATCAGATCTTTTTTTGATGACATGAATAAGTAAATTACTTATAGGAAAAAATTCTCTTTGTGTTGTTGCTCAGATACAGGGATAGAGTCCATAATGCAAAAGAAGTGACCGGCCTTCCCTCGTTATCAAGAGCAATGCAAACTGTATAGAAAGCTATATTCAGCTCCCTTCAGTGAATGAACATCAGATATTCATCCATCCATCCATACATCCATACATCCATACATCCATCCTCCATAGGCAGCTAATCCCACAATCCCACAAATGACCATGCTGAAATCTGAACAGCCTCCCTGCCTGTGAAATTTCATCCACTTGCTCCCAAAACATTGACAAATTCCTTATTCCAGCAAAATTATGCCAGCCTTTACTTAGCCCATGTGGCTATCTTAGGTTAGGCAATTAGCCACCCTTTATAATTGACTAGTATTTTTAAATACAAAAATGTCATAGAATATAGTCCCCATTTTTCTGAAAGTCAGCTGATAGCTAGTTACAGCAAATGTAGGCCATTAGAAAAAAAGTATAAACTCTATGACATTTTCTTGGACTTCATGTATTCATTATTCTTAAATATTTGACAGAAAATGCATCTATTAATTTACAAATGAAGTATGTCACACCCTGCCTGTCTTTGCAGCAATGGGACATGTCATTAAGAAAAACTATATCTGGAAATATAAGCAGCATTGAGAGGGAAGAATCTCACTCTTAATATAAAATAACTACAATGAAATAGCATAAAGAAAGTTAAAGAAGTAAGGAAAAAATAAATGGCACTTTGCCAAAGTCCAGTTATGCACATTTAATATGATATACATAAAGATAACCTAGGTTTAAATAATTCCTATGCCTGTCACTTGCCTCCAAATCACCTAATGCATTACTGAGCAATGAAGAGATCCACTCAAATGAACATGTTCACAGAACAAAAATTTGCAAGCTGGATAGACTAAGACTGAAAAGTAAAAAAAAGAGGGAGTTAGCGAGTCTTTATTAAATGAAGACCTGTCTTCAAAGAGCTCTGTTCTTTTCAAAACCAAGTATTGGGCAAGACCAATAGTGTGCCCCACCAACTAAAGTTGAGGGAGACTAGAAGTCTATACAGCTAAATACAGCAGAGTAAAATCATCAGAACTCTCCTATCCCTCACAGACCACAGGGATGGTGTGCTTTCTGTGAAAAAAAAACCTCCACATCTCAGCAGTACGAGGAGCATTATGATTAAGTCTATTTCACAGCTGACAAACTCTCCAACACAAACATCTGCCTCCTTCCTTTGAAAGAATAGACACTTTTTTGTGATTAAGTCACAACTCGGGCATCACTCTGGCAAAGAGTTCAGCTTTGGAGAGTTTTCGCTTTTCCAGTAAAGAAATAGTGCACTATCTGAAATAATCTGTCATATGAAGAGGTTTGCATCATAAAACATATTCCTGTTATAAGATTGGTTGGCGTTTTCACCTTTCTTATACAGACAAGGCATCCATCTATCAGCAAACTTGAATTTTGGCCAAAGGAAATTGAAATAATACCTTCCTTTGAAGTTAAGTTGCTTAGTTATATTTTTATATAACATGTACTTGGAATATCATGTGATTGTGTAGCCCTGTTTTACTGGAAATCTAAAGCCCAGATACTGGATCCACAGGATCTCAGGACTGAGGTTCCCAGGCTTGCTTTGTTCAAACCTTTCTTGACCTGTCAACAGTTTGTATTACTTGATTTAGCCATAACAGCAATTTCTCTAATTGATTAGGTCCCTGTGGCTAAGTTCTTTTGCTTTTGTAATCTTCATGCAATACAATTGCAGTTTTATATAGACAGAGGTAGAAAACAGTCATTCTGTGTGGAATGAGATATTTCTAACACAGTGGTGTAGTATACAGAAATACAGACCTGGCAAAATAGAGGAGACCTCAAGATGTGAAAGCACAGGATGGAGCAGAAAGGAGTACAGACATGGGATGATAAGAGATGGGGTTGAGCCTGGCTCTGCAGACCCCAAGCTAGAAACAACTCAGAAATGGGCAGTTAAAAAAAATGTCCTGGACCTGGACAAAGAGGCTTTACTGGTAATAAAGAGAACAAAAACATAGTACCTAACATAGAAAAAAAAACATGTCTCTTACATGCTGAAAGTGATAATTTGTCTTATTCATCAAAAGTAAATTGAACAGGATCCTTGAAAACGGTACTCTTAAAAATATCAATGGTGCTCATATTTGCAATCATTCAACCAATGCTAACAATTGTTAAGAATTCAAATACTCCTGAGAACAGAAAAGATCTGCAAGCTGCAGAGACAAGGAAGCGCTGGGTACTCAGTATTGACAGGGCTTCACTTGCTCAATATCAATGTGTCATCATTACAGACTACTCTATAAAGCTTTTTAAAACCATAATTTTTCTGATTTCCTCATAAATTTCTTCCTTTCACCATACATCTTTGCATAGTATCCTCATATCCTTCACAAAACATCTATATTTTTGTTCTAACTTGTGTCCATTCCTTACTTTCACTGTCCATTTGACCTGAGCTTCAAGCCCCTATCTCCTCCAGCTGTTCATTGTGCCTTTGATTCTTCACCTCTATTTCTAGCCAGAACACCTTCACTCAGAGAATAGCATTTCTAGAACTATATGACAAAATGACCAACCAGTAGCCCATACCAGCTGCTCCTCTCATCTCACCATCTGATCATCTTTCTTTTCAGCATTTCTGTGATTGGAGATAACATTTTTACTAGGTTTTATGGGAGAAGATACCTTCACCTGGTCCCTTACTCACAGATGTCCAATTGCACACAGCAGGCAGATAAGGGTTACACCATAACTCCACCAGGTCTCTTCATACCCTTTTTCCAGAGACATTGGCATCTGAGAGTTTCCCAGTTAGCAGATGAATGAGAAAGATGTAGGAACTTTGGATCAGTTAAAGTATTTTTTCCAGGGATTGAAAGTGCAGGTTTAATTTTCCAAAGTCAACTAAGATTTAAAACAAACCTGGAACTGAGAATTCAAACAAGAAACTTCCATAATGAAGATATTTGGAAGATTTCATTTTAAAGGCATGATGAATTGGACTTAAATGATTAGGATTCTTTCTTTAAATGTTCCTTTCAACTATTATTAGAGATGTTACTAGCATTTCAAATTGCAAGTAAACATTTATGCAAAAAAAGTCAACTGCAAAACCCCTTAATATATAAGTTTTCCTCTGTATATAATTAAAAAAAAAATTCACCAGCTTTAAAAATCAGAGGGGGGGAATGGTAATACCAGTGACATCTACAATGTTTGAAAAGCTTGGGTTCACTAAAGAAAAATAGCACAGAATATTTTTGCCATGGAATGTAACAACAATGACATAATCTAGCCAGCTAACTCTATTATCAGTTTACACCCACTCAGCACAATAGCACTCTTCAGAAAAAGACAGATGTAGGAGTGTGGAATATAATGTTGCAGCAATAATCAGCAGCATATCTGTCAGACACTCAGTGTCAGGGCACAAGGCTCCATGGACCCTCTGCAAAGTGACAACGAGGCAGAAATCAAACTGGCAGCTGGATAAAAGACCCAAGTGCAGCCAGATGTTTTGCTGATGAAAACCAGTAGCAATTTCACAGGTGCTTTAATTTATATAAAATTGCAGAATCTATTGCTATCTCACTCCCTGCTTCATTAATTCTTCTGGGGCACATTTGTACCCTGAACTATTAGCTTGTCATAGGTGTGAATAGGTTTTGAAATTTGGAATTTTGTTCAGTTATGCTGCCATTTGTCAGAATCTGGTGCTGTCTGTCAAAATAATTCACTTGGATTCAAATATACTCCCAAACTGGTGGCAACATGATGATCTTGCAGAAGTCATGGCATTCAATTGTTTATCATTTATATAAATTCAGATGTCATAGGTTTTTCACCTCAGTGTAACTGTATTATCTCTACTTGTTTCCTAATCTACCACTCTATACAATAAAGCTATAACAAATTATCACAGACATGACAATCAAAATATAAAGAATTAATGGCTAGATTTTAAACATTTTATCCCAGGAGCTCTTTTCAATCCTTAATTAGCACTGTTTTCAGACATTTCAAATCTGTGAACAATTAATTTCCATTATGTGTTTGAACAAGTGAGCTCCTACCTCCTGCCAAGTCAGAATTCATCACACCTTATATCCACCATTTTAAGATTTGATCATCCCTTCCAATTCAGTGGTTTAAGTCCTTTCCAGAGTCAGTCAACTCTAGAGAGCTCAATCTTAAATGGGAAAGATAAATTGTCATGTACAGGTGCCTGTCTCTCTCCATTAACAGCTAAACCATGCTCCTTCTCCAAAGACATGAAACAAAATGGTGTTAGATATTTTTTCTTCCATTTTGAGGATTATCTGAATTAACCTACTCAGAGAAATGTAATGCAATATCATAAGGCTTTTTAATATAGCAGAGGCTATAAGGCTTTTTAATATTGCATTTAATATACAATGCAATAGCTAGGATATCAGCAAAATTCAAACTAAATGATGTAGATGTTAAACAATAAAGTCAAATTGAAAATAAAATGAAATGTGATGTTTCAAATACAGGCTCATTAATTTTCTAACCAGTAGATCAAAAATAACTCATTAAAACTTCACAACTTATTGCACCCTAAAGAAGCATTGTCTTTTGGAATCTGAAGAAATAGAAAAGCCATAAAATCAAAGTAGACATGGAGGTGAAATATGTGGCAAGAAAGAAGTATAGAAGAAATTCAAAGTAGGACATCCTGATTCTGGTTTTACATCCTATTCCACAGAAAAGTAATCTTTGGTGCTGATACTGCTGGTTTGCCTTATTACTGTTTTGTAGCCTGTATCCTGATCTTCTTGGGTTTTGTCATTACATGTGTTAATGCCTGTTCTTGTCTTCTTTCTTCTTGAAGGGCTCTTTCCTGCAATAACTATTTTATTGCATAAATGATCTTGCTAACCTTTTCTCTCATTTCATTTTAGGAAACATTTAAAGTCATTATTCTTCTAACCTATTTTTTAAAGCTCTTTGTTATCTGTCTTGTTACGTTACACATCCATATTGTGTTTAACATGGAAGATTATCATGTAAGGAATCACCTCCCATTTGGGATTGACTTGAAAATTAAGTCATACATAAAACACTCAGAAATCCTTCATTACAAAATTACTGCAACTATGAAAAGTTAGTTGAAATTACGTATATTTATTTGTGAAATGGAAAGATGCAGAAAATGGGGATGATTGCCTTATACTAGACAGCAAAGATATGAAACAGGATTATAAGGCTGTTAAAACTGAAATACTTGCATGAAGGCATAGACAGAATTTACATTTCTTAGTGTGAACAAACTCAGAAGAGACAGAGTTATTGAATGCAATCTTAAAGGAAAGCAGAATGACATGTAAGATATAGAAATGTTCTGGTTATGCTTTTAAAGGATGATGGAGGAGGAACAGAAAGAAACAAATGTACTGTAAAGCTAAACTGTGGGTATGAGAAGTTAAGGGCTTGCCCCAGGGAGTTAAACCACCTGCAGCCACAGGAGAGCCCCAGGGTTGCACAGCAGTGATGATCCTGTCAAGGCAGGTGACCAGAGTGACAGTGTGCACACAGCAGAGCGTGTCCTACAGTGCCTCTGCTCCTCACCCCAGTGCCACAGGCTGGCACCCACTTTCCCTATTCAGGCCATGGGCAAGCATGTTACCCTCCTTTGGCTCTCTGGGTCATTCCTCAGAGGCAACAGCTTTCCTGTGGTCTGCTGAGAATGCTGACATCCTGCTTCCTCCCACTGCTTGGGAGACCAACTCTTAAAGCAATGCACACACCACTCTCAAGGTTGGCCCATTTTTTGGGCAGTTTGTATATGGCCCTCTCTGCTCATCCTCATCCTGCACTGAACCACATCACTTTGGTGTAGTTCTGCAAGCACAGCCCATACTGAGGTACTAGACAGAAATTCTGCTCCTGCAGAGCTGAAGGAGAAAAACAAGCCAAGATTTGCAGTGCTGCAGTAGTTTCAACAAAACTTAAGTGGACCAAAGCTTCATGTCTCCAGTTTTTATAGTGACCTCGGGATAAAATTGAGTATTCTTTTAATGCTGTTATTCCAATATAAATTAGTGAGCCAAGTTTGGCTGAATTTGGCTTTGTTGATGGTTATTGAATGAGAGAGGAAAACTGATTCATGTATTAAAAGATAGGCTATCAGTATCCCGGTGTCTAATAGCAGCCTTTTGGCACCATATTCATAGGTTTGGTTCCTACACAACTGACCCCTAAACTATTTAGCTAAATTTTTCCAGGTCTCTCAAACCAGTGCAACCAGCAGTTTCTCAAGAGTTGAACAAACTCCATGTTGATACCAATGCCTGGGAAAGTGGTAGAAGCATTTAAAGTCAAGGCTCTTCACAGAGGTATAGATCAGATAAGAAGAATTTCACCAAAAATGTTAAATTTATTTTCACTTGCTATAAAGAATATTTGGGGCAGGCTAACTTGCAGCTGACTAAAATTTCATGAAATGGATATTTTTGTAGGCTTGTAAAGTAAACCAGTTTTAAGTGTAATCAAATTATAAGCAGAAATGGACTAGTGTGGGAATGGGAAGCTATCTACACAAGGCACATTTGCATTTTGTTTGATTATGCACACTGAAAAGTGAGGGGGTTCATTTCTTGCTGAAGTTGCAGTGAGACACAGAAATAAATATTTTTATTTTTTATGTTTTCATACTTCATTTTATCGAGTCAAAGATGTGTCATTCTTGTTTGGTTTTAAGAAGAAATTTGAAATATTTGAACCCATTTGTTGTAACTAGCAGTGATTAGTAGAATAATTAGTTAACATGATCATTCAAAACTAATCAGCAATTATTAATGACCTAGTAATGACTTACTGTTAGAGGAGTAGAAGTTTATTTAAGAGTAGATTTAGATCATATGATTTGCTGCCTCTTGTTTTATGAGTGTTTTGGAGTGTGAAAGAGAGGCTTTCAATTTTATGTGGGAAATTACAGTTTACTTATCAAACAAGGGAATTCTTCAGGCAAAGGAAGGGAACCTTCAGTTACCTCATGTAAATATGGGCAGTTTAAATTTCTAGGTGACCACATTTCCATACTCAGCTCAACATTGGTCCATAATAGCGTGGAAGATGTTTCGGGTGGATGGTGGCACAGCCTGATGGGCTGACATGTGTGCTAAAACAAGATAATTCTTTTCCTGCCTCTGCTGTTAATTTGTTGTGTGACCTGTAGGTCAGCCATCTCTTTCTTAGCTTTCTAGACTCTCTCAACATATATGGTCCCTGTGGCAGCTCAGTAGGACGCTGATCCTCAGGTCACAAAAAGCAGCAAGAGTCCCTGTGCCTCCTGTTCAAAGAACCATCACGGCCCATACACCATTACCATACTTTGGAATATGGGCTGTGATGTTGATGGAAGCATTGAGGCTGTTGCATGGGTTGGGCACTGTGAGCATTCAAAGGTTTATCTTAGATGGGAAACTGTCGTGGATGGCACTTCTCTGTTTATATTCATCAGAACACATACTTTAAGGCTGTCTTCTGTAATTATATCGCTGATAATTTTCATGCTGATTACAACACTTTACGGTGATTCTTTTGCAGTCATTGATATGTGATTTTTTAAAATCCGTTGGCAGTTTCTTGTGAAAAGCTGTCTGAAGTGCTGATTACAACATCCCCACTCAGCTCTGTAGGGGGAGGAAGTAGGATTGCAGCAGGATTGCAGCCTAATGGACTGCAGAGCCAGAAAAAAAACAGGAAAAAGAAAAGAGGGGGGGCGGGGAATGGCACAACTAGAGAGAGGAAAGCAAAAGGATAAAAATCTGTATTCCAAATGTCATTGTGTCATTGGAAAGATTTCAGCAACATCACCCTAGAATGATTTCATGATCTTTTATCATACCCTGGCTGTTGTCCACACTTCCCCTCTTGTAACCTGTGCTGTAAAACTGCTGCCTTCTTCCTCATTTAGTTGGTTTCAAGAATAAAGGTTCCCATGGTTATCTGGGTACAAGAGGAATAGACTCGGAGTCCAAATTATCTTGTGCCATAGGCTGACTTCCCATGGAGTATTCACACTTTTACTGTGTAATTAGCTGCTTTGGGAATGGAGCACTTACGGAAATGCCCTTGATGTGCACTTAGTGGGAGGAGAACTTTAATCAGATGCCTCATACTATCTAAAGATACCTCAGCCCTGGACTAACTGGAGGGAGTAAGGTACTCTACTCTATTAACACTTCAAGGACACAAATATTTACTATGTCATGCCCTTGTGCATGCCCCACATCTTCCTGTGACAGCTGAGTTTGTGAGGGCCGAAGCACAGCAAATATACCTTTGTCTGGATATCAATGTGAACACCTTTGTTTAAGGAAACTTCTGGAAATTTTTTTTCTAGTCTACTTTAGTTCCCATTATAATGAGTTTCAGTGTTTGAACTTGAATGTCTCATTTCTTATCAAACCCTTCTGAATCCTCATGCAGTGTTGTCACAATAAGTGACGGCATCAGGTGCATTAGGACAGAGACAACACAGTAATTACAATGGGCTGATTAATATGAATATATAACACAAAACAGTGGATGGGATTAATGTTAAGTAGACATGAACTAAACATGAACACATGAACTTAATCTTCTTTTCTCCCTACCTTTCTAATTGCTTCCTACAGTATTATCTGATTCTAAAACCCAAATTAAGAACTGCATTTAAATTTTTCCCTAAAGTACCATAATTTATCTACTTCTTCTTTCCTACTCTTTTGCTAGTATTTCATTTTGCTTTCAGAATTCCATATAGAAAAAATGTTGCAATAATCAGGGAAATTCAGTGTGTATGTGCCCCAATGAAATTTTGCTGCTGCATCTGCTATGTTTTGCTGTTTTACTGTTCAAAGTTCTCTGCAAGAACAGGACCAATTCAAATGTTTTTTCTGATCTTCAGTAATACACAGAGAAACACCCAAGCAGTACAGATCTAAAACATAATGGACACAAAGTTCATACCAGGAATGTGAACCTTCCAGCAATTAGTTCAGCTATTGAAATTTCTGCTCTGAATTATTTTCTATGCTGCAGCCTCGTTCACTTCAGTTCAGTAGAATAACTCCAACTCCTACAGTACCCTGAATGGATTTGAAAATGGCATTTTTATGCTCTTAAATGGTAATTAATTTCCTTTGGCTAGTTCCTTTAATTAAAGGGAAGACACAGAGCCAGCTGCTGGAAATGAGGGGGCTATGGCTGCAGCAGGGACTGCAGTGAGTTGCCTGGGCACGAGGAATGTGTGCACAGCATGGGGAGATGGGGCACTGCTGAGTCCAAAATAGAAATCTTGTTCCACAGTTACAGGTCTGGAAAAGAGTTATTTCTATATGTAAATTTTAACAACTTCTCTCAAGCTTTTACCCAGATTGCTAACCATGCCTCTGACTTTCTTTTGCTGTGCTCCTGAGGTCACAGACTGAAGATGTCTGTGAGAGAAGCCATCTGAGAAAACATGGTGCAGTGGGTCCCAAGTAGGTTCAGGATCAGGTGGATGCATGGGAAAAGGGTTAAAAACAGGCCCAAAGCATTAGTGGTGTTAGAGAGTAGTGTTGGAGAGGGAAGCAGCTGCTGTACGAGCTCCAGAGCAGGTACTTGAATATGTAACACTCATCGGGTTTTGGAAACTTTGGGTGTTGCTACTGCAAAGGTATTTTCTGGCTGGCATTCCTCATGTTCCCACGAGCTTGTTACCAGGGTAGAGCAAGGCCTAATTACACTTTCCTGAATATGCATCTTCACATTGTGCAGTACTGTGCCAAAGAGACATACCCTTGAATGACCCTTCCCCTTCTACAGATATTTGACAGCTACTAATGCAGCAAACCCAGCGCAGCAGGAGGAGGTTATTATTAGCCCTGTTATGCAGAGAGGGGGAGATGAAATGCAGAAATCAAATTACTTATCTCAAGATGCAGAGAGAAAATGTGTCAGTGTTACTGCTGCACCCATGAGCTCTGGCTGTGAATTAGGAGGGATTTGGACATGAGGACACAAGTGAAATTCCTTCTCTATCTTTGTCCCGTACCAAAGGCAGTTCTAGGCCCTCTTGTACTAGAGGGTTAGTAAGAAAGAACAACCTTGGGGCTTTCACTTCTCTCTGGCTGCTTCTTGGGAGAAAGAGAGTGGTGGAGACTCTTGATGCTGTACCCTGGTCCTCCTCACCCACAGAATTGCCATGGTCTGCTCAGAATTCCTCTAGATAGAAATAATCAGGCAACGATCTGTTTGTCAAGAGAATGATTTTGAAAAGGAGTCTAAATAGTCAGAGAAAGGGCTGATAACCTTTCAGCAGATTAATTTTCTTGCTCTTCTGGCAGGAGGCTTTTGGCTAAATGTCATCCAGGTTACGAGTAAACCTTTGTGGAGAGTGGGCATTTCTGTGCTTCATACATTTCTAAATAAGACCTCTGAAATTCCAGTGATGGCCTGGAATTTATCTCCAAAAGAAAGTTATTAATAAAGAGAACTCCAGCCACAGAGCACCAATGGGCCTGAACCATGAGCTGTACTTCCACCTTTATTTGAAGTGAATCAGCCATTATGGCTGGAGTTATGGACTGCCTGTGAGGAACACTGGTGCCTGCAGCTGCCATAAGGATTAGGAAAAGGCTAAGGAAAATTAGGGTAGGGTATTTGTCTGGCACCTTGCCAGAGCTGGAGTTGTGTTTTCTCCAGTAATCATACACATATATAGATATCAAAGTTGAGAAAAGAGCTGAATGTGGGATTTCCATTTTATAGGTGGTAGGCACAGGTATCTCTGTGCTCTGAAATGGAGGTAAATCACCATTGCACCTGAAGGGTGATCCTTCCTCAGAAGCACTGGTAAGATCCTAGTGTAGTGCTTCCCCTCAAATTTCTAGCATTTAAAAGGAAAAACAACATTTTTTGTTATAACGTGTGTAAAGTGCTGAAAGAAGGAGTCAGTCTGAGGCTGTGAGTTTTTGCCTGAAGCAAAGTTACAGGATTTATATCCATCTTAATGCAGTTACTGGGAAGTTGAATCACCCTTTTTGGTGAGAACAGAATTGAACTGCAGGCTCGTTTTTAGCCCCATAGAGAAGGCAGTGCCTCCGGCATCTGCACTAATATCAGAAGGAATATTCATTCTAGTTAAAGTGCAAAGGAATAAATTGGTTTCTTTAGTACTGTGAGGAGGCAGCAAGGGAAGTGCAAGAGAATAGAAATATTTAGTACATTAAATATAAAAAGAAATTTTATGCTTTAATATCAGCTATTTACTGCTTTGGCTCAGTGATTATTTTATGTAAAAGGCAGTAATTTAGCGTACTAATGCTTCACATTGTGACTCCTATTTCTAGCATCTATTGTTGTGATGAATGATATCTATTTTAGCAAAGAAATGGTATCCTTGAATGAAACTTGCAGTAGGTATTTTTATCTTGCTCTTACTGACAGATTTAGACATAATGATATCTTAAAAGAAATCTATATACAATTCTTAGAGCCTACTCCCAAAATAAATAAAAATGCTTCTTCTGAATATGATTGGATGTGATGTCTTAGGGAAGCTGCTATGGGTGCTTCAGCAGCTGAACACTGTAAAGATCACTATCTGCATCCAACTGTAAAGCTAAATAAGTACAAGATTAATCGATTAATCTTTTTTCCCTTTACAGTCATCAGAAGAAGGAAGCATCTAAGCCTGCTGGATGGCTGCAAGCTCTTTCTTCTGTAGTCTGATCTGCATTTGAATATTTGTAGTTTTGCAGGAACAAGAGCTGCCCCTGGCCTAGGAAGCCCATGGATGTCTTCTAGTGTCTTCCTGTAGAGTCAGCAGCAGGTTCTGTAGCAGAGGGAAAGGGAAGTCCAGATGAAGACAGCCAAAGCTTATCTTTCCTGCAAAAATCTCCTTCTGTTGCCAAGAGAGAGGGGAAATTGCTGGAGCTCTATTTCACATTCTTTCATCTTGATGCAACAGCTGCTGAAGACAGGAGCCAGAGGCACAGGTTGATGGAAAAATCAGCCCTTCAGGGCACCAAAGATGTGACACTGACAAGCAATGGGACACCAGAGACTGCAGGTGACTGGAAAGCACAGAGCCTTTATTACCTGTGTTGGAAGGCAGAATCACTTCTACAACTATCAAGGTCAGATCTGGACAATGCCTTGTGTAGGCAGGTGGGAACCAACAACTTCTGCACCTGTATGTACTGTGTGACTAAAATGTGATGGGTGCAAACATTCACTAAGGGCAACTCTGAGGAATCAAAAGCAAAGCCTACCAGAGAGAGGAAAGAAGAAGATGACAGGAAGATGTACAGGATCTCCATTCTGTGCCCGCTGCTTTCTGCAGTAACACCTTAGAAAGAGTTTGTGATACTCGGGGTGAATTTCACCCTTTCCCAATGGACAGGAAGTGTCCATATAAAGCTGCCCCAGGGCTACCCTGTGTCCAAGCCAGTCACAGTCCAGTGCTCACTGCTCTCATCAAACCCATCACAGCAAGCTCTGCTCCCATTCCTCTGGGTTCTCTGATTTTATTTGCTATCTTATGATGATTGATGAGATTTGCTGCCTTAATGACATGATTCTTAGCTTGGTGTGAACAATCACAAGCAGGCTGATGTTAAGGGTGCTGGTTTCTTCTTTCAATACTTCTTTGTTTTGGGCATTCTGAAGTTATTTTTACATGGCTTATTATTCCACAATATAATATCATGCTTATTCAAGGTCATTTTTCTTTACTCATGGTAATTGGTTGAGGTTTTCTGTATATGGTAAGGCCAAATTTTGCCATATATACCATGGCAAACCATGATCATACAATTCAGTTAAACTAGATGGAAATAATTCTCCACTGAGACTGAGGGTTCAGGGTGGTGCATATGGCATCTGTTTAAACTGTAGACACCCGAACTTTCCTAATTTTGGACTTTAAATGGCCAACTGCTTGCCAAAGCTGCATGCAAAATGGGTTTATGCCAGGATAGATTCTTCCAGTCTGTGGCCTCTTACTAGCAATGACAATCCCATGTGTCCTTGGCCACCATGCCTTACTACAGTGGCAGTGTCTTCAGTTCATTGGGGCAGAAATTAAACTTTATATATGTCTATCCAAACACTAAATACCTACTAGTAGTAGAACTTCCAGACTAGGAAGACCCACTGGAAGCTATTTTATTTGTCTTTGATTTACAGCTTTCAGAGGGTTGATAATAGCTTTCCAATAACCCATGGTGATTTGCTTTTACTTTCACATGCACATGCACACACAGAAATCTTCCTCTGATGTCTGAGACTACTGGGATTCATTAGCAAGAGTATTCATCTTGTTAAGCATGCATTAATAGCATCCACTGTAAGTATTAATCTGCTGATGTCAAGTGATAATTGAAGAACATGGTGATTGCATCAACCTTCATCAAGTCCAGCAGATGGAAAAGTCCTTGCACCCTTCTTTTAGGCACTTGCAGTTGCAAAGATTATTTCTGTATTTTCAGTTAGGTTAAAAACCTGTGACACATTTCTGATTACAAAGAACCATAAAATTTTCTTGCTTCCTAACTTCAGATAAAAGTAATTCTTTAGAAATTGACCATCCAACACAGGTCTGGTGAGCTAGAATATTCCTAAATCCAAAGTAATAGAGGAGAAAACTCTGGGTTTTCTGCATCCCAACTGACCTTCTACTTTGCAGTCCACAGTGAGAAAGGCACTCTCAGACCAAGGTCCATCACACCCTGAAGAGAATAACACACCAAAGCTTTGGTGCTGCTGAGCAGTGATCACACAGCATCGTGATAATCCAAGCACCACTGACTCCCAAGCACAGTAATCTGGAAGTAGGCAAGAGGCTGGGAGGGAACATAGTTAGGACAGCTGATCCAAACTGGCCAAAGGAATATTCCATGCTATATTTCTGCTCAGCAACAAAAGCTACGAAAAAGGAGGGAGGCAGTGGGGGGAGTCATTCATTATTAAGGCATTTGTCTTCCAAAGCAACCACTGCACATACGAAGACCATATTTCCCAGGAGGTGGATGGAAATCACCTGTTGATAGGAAGTAGAGAAGAAATTGATTTAGCTTTTTTCTGCTTCTACGTTTGGTCTTTGCTTTTATTTATTAAATGGCCTTTATCTTGACCCATGAGCTTTTCACCTCATTTTCTCTCCTGTCCAGCTGAGGAGAGGGAATAAGAGCATGGCTTGGTTGGCATCTGGTGGCCAGCCAAGGTCGACCCACCATGAAAATTCACATGAATTGTGCCCTAGAAGTGCCTGCTTCTTCTAGGAGAGGAGGAGCACAGGATGAGCAGTTCAGATATGGGCATTCACAGTCAGGAAAGGTGAACACCACCATCCACATCCATTCTAACTTCCTGACTGAGAACTGAGTATCTTCATCTCTATTATCAGCTCCTGTTAAATCATGATATGAACAACCCTTCTGCAGGCATGGTAGCAAATCCACTTAACTCAGAAGGAGTTCACTTGCTCAAAACCACATGAGCTTAGCAACAATGTTGGATTCAGATAATGGTTCCACTGTTGTGGATAATTAGCACTCTATACCTTAGTTTCCTTATGTGGAATAAATGTTGATTCATACTTGCCAAACATTGAAGAGACAATGGATGAAAAATTACTCCTAAAAGTCACTCTAATTCTTCCCAGAAAAAAATTATCTGCGTTTGTCCAAGGCAGAGAATCTCATTTCTTCCAGATATGTTATGGTAATTCTCACACATTTTTTGTTTTCTAAAAGCCAATTAGTTTTTTCAGTTAAAGCTTAGGAGGGAGAATCCTTCTTTTGATAATTCTAACCTGACTTATTCCAATTTCTATCTGACATTATTTCTCAACAGATGAATCCAGTCCAACAAGGATCTTACAAAGAAATAAGCAATTACTAATTTCTGGCACTCAAATAGAAGCTTTCTTTTAGCTAAACTCCAGGGAAAAAAAATACAAAGTAGAGCCTTCTATGTCAGCAAACAGAAATCCTATTTATTGACAACTTCCAGGGGCTCTCTGAGCAAAAGAGCAGTACAAGGTCTGGTCTCTGGAGAATGTTTCTGGTGATGCTCAAGCCTGAAGAGCATTAAAGGATAGAATTTTGCAATTTCTCTTATGCGGCGAACTGTGAAGTTTTCATTTCTAGGTTAGTTTTTTTATCGATTCCTTAATTAAAAGTAATCAGCAGACTGCTAAGTATTTTTATGTCTCATAATGGAAACTCACAAGCATATTTAGCATAGAATAGCAATTTCATTCCTTCATTAGGTAATAGTTGACTCGCAATTGGAGACTGGGAAGCTCTGGGATAGAGAGTAACCTCTTTGTCAGAATTGAGTACCTTAGACACAACAGGAAAAATTCTGGTACAAACTTGCTTACATAGCTGAATTTTTATGACCATGAAAATTATCTGAATCTACACAAATTGTCACCCTACAGAGTTAGCTAAACTAGAAGTTGGATCTAACTTCTCATCCCACTTTCCTCCATAGGCCAAGCAATCTCACTCCAGTCTGTTGAAGTTTTAAGTCAGGTTTAATGCCAGAAAACACTTAGAAAGGATGTAGGATAAAGGTCCCACTGTTTATTTCAGCTGGCATATGCTTGTTTTAAAGTGTAGATAATGACAAAGTCCCCCAGTGACATCTGATACTCCTCCTTCCCCAGAGAACACACATGTTCATACACATATTCATACACATACTCAAGTTTCAGCACTCAAGAGATCCTTCAGGTATATCCTGAGAAGTTCTACCAGCATGGGGGAGTGAACCTAGCAAGCTGAAGATTTGCAAAATCATGAAGAGTAGTGGCTTGGGTTTAACAGTGTTCCACTCTGCTAACTCTGCTGCTAAGACAGTTTTAAAAAGCACCATATAAGTATTCCCTAGGTTTGGGGATGTATAAATGGATTGTACCCTTATATAAACTCAGGAATTTGAAGAGTTGTTCATAGCAAAGCCCTCTTGCAGAAATGCAGGATGACTACCCACATAAGGTTTGGTGCTGGAAAAACAAGAGTGTAGGGTTACCTACCATGTCTCAGTAAGGACCCTGTCCTGATAACTAATGGACAATTATCTGTTCATCCTTGTCCAGTGCCAAAGCCCATGGATGTATTTAACCAAAAACCTTCTGAACCTCCAAGATATTCTTGTTTGCACATTCCAGCTTGTGCTGGACCTTGAACGAAGCACCTTTGGATGAAGTGGTTTTACACACAGCAGATCTGCTATTAAAGGTGGTGCAGGTGGCCAGTGATATCCTGGTCAGCATTTTGAGACATACTTTATGTTTAAAAGTCTAGTTTCACATCAGAGCAAAGACTGATCACAACAACAACAACAACAAAATCTAAATTAATTAATTTAAAGCTTGTATTTTTAATGGGAACATGAAGCCAGGTTTGAAAAGAGGCTATTTCAAGCTAGAGAAAAGAGTCATCTCTCTAGTGAAAAAGATAAAGCAAATTTTCCAAACTAGTTTCCACACTTCTGTCACAAGCTGTATCTCCTGCTGGCTCCACAGGGAATGAGAGGTTGGCAAGTTTATCCTGGCTGAAAATCTCACATACTGTTCTGAGCAACTCTTGTGCAAATAGCTCTCCTCTGACTGAAAGGCTCTTCTAGCACTTCACAGCTCAGCTGGCTGGAGAACTCACTTCCATCTAAATAACTCTTAAGTTCACAATCTCCCATCCACTCTGGCCTTTTACCTTATCNAACTCTCCTCAAATTGCTAATGGTTGAAATATGACCAGCCTGGGTGACAATGTGTGTCTCTACCATCCCACCACTGTGAATGACAAAGGCAGTAGGGAGATGAATTTATGCTTTCCCTGTCTGAAATTCCTGATACTCTGTCAGCCTCAATATTACCAGGATTATGCCTGTCCCAGTTTGCAGGAGATAATCAGCATGATCTCACACAACATACAGGATGTGTTTATCCACTTAAACAACTTGCTTCCTTCAAGAAATATTTAACCTATGGAATTGCAGACATATTGCAGAATATTTCCAAATCTAGATTCTTTCTTGCATTTGTGAATCATCAGTGGTCTGCTTCTGTGGTACTACATATTCTATGAAAGAGCAACACATTATGTGAGTATATACTCCATTTTTGTGCCATAATTGATATTCAAAATTAAGTGGGATACAAATTAAATAAATTACAGCAAATAATGTTAATATTTGTAGTTCAGAAAAACATATGCTAATGAATTTATCAGATAAAGACAGAGGAATTTTTCTTCTCAAACATATACAAAATTCTTTTTTTATGTAAAATGATCTTTCAGAGGCTGTGATAGAAAAAGACATCTGTTAGTCAGGCAGATGAGCACATAGCACATATATAAGTTAAGCCACCAGTATAGACTGAATTTAGTGTCTCCACTAATAGGTATGGAATGTAAGAGAGTGCTTGTCTGCTCCATGGTTAAGGACCTGTATTTCCATATAAGTATTTAAAAGGAGCTTTATCCAGGAAAAATGAATGCCAGTCACAGATGCTACTGAGAGTATTCACTGTGAGAAAAGCAGCCTGAACAGCCTACAGCTCTGAAACCAAAGTAGAAAAAATATAATTTTAAGTTGTCTAAATGATGACATTTTTAGAATTCGAACCACAGAACTGAAATGTGTGCCCAAAAATCCAAATCTAAATGTATCAAGCTCTCTAGTGCCTTCTGGCATGGAAATTACCTACCTGTCATTTCTAGGACCATTTCTTAGAATAGCATGATGGATTTGACCACAGGGAGACAATTTCCAGCTTTAAAATAATGCTGCACAAACAATTTTGTCTGCTTCTGAAAGGAGAAAGAGGTAAAGAAAATATTCTAAAAAATCCAAAACTATTGAGAAAGAGTCAATAAAAGCTATTCAGAGGGGTTGTGAAGTTTCCATACTTGGAATTAATCAAAATCTACATAGATATAGCCCCAAGCAGCTTGTCCTAGAGGACACTCATTTAGGCAGGGTTGGTGGATGGCAGTCTCCTGGTCTCTTTCAACTTCAGCTACTCTATGATAATATTCTCTTATTATATTCAAGCCTATTTTTTGTCCTGACCTGAACTGATTTTCTAAGTGATGGAGCAAACAGACGAGAAATTGTTTCTTTAAACTCAGAATTAAGCACAGCTGAAGGAAACTCAAAACCTCAGTTATGAGTAATTATGAAATGCCAGTTACAGATAATTTCAAAATCTATACTACAGATCATTTAAGCCTTTCTAGCAGATTTTTAAGCCTGTGTGTTTCTTTTATTTTTTTTTTTTTTCATTTGTAATTGCAAGAGGAGAAACTTTAATTGTTTATGTTTCCAAAACTTGTGAATGATTTTCTTGCCTCTGAATTGTGTCTGAACTTGATTGTCCTCTGGTAGGATTTGTTTACTATGAGGTTTTAGCCATTAAGTCCAAAAAGATATCAAATTGCCTCAGGGTGAAATCTTCATATACATTTTTTGCGTAACACAGATCAGTAAGTGTAAAGGAAAAAAAACAATAGCACAAGAAACTGTTTGTGCAGGTTTTTTTTTAGATTTGCTACTATTTAAGATAAGTCTTTTTATAACCAACAGTTAGACAACCTGCTGTTATTGATCCCACAAACATCCTATTTACTATTAGTGAATTGCACACAAATGTACCAGAGTTGAAGAACTGTAGGAACAATGACCTGCAGTCATGAAAAAAATCGGTCATATTGCTTCTCTTTCCTATGGGCAATAGTTGAAAATTATCTGAGCAGGCTATGGGAAATTAAACTTCAAGATGATTAGGGACATACTTTCACTCCAAACATTCTTGTGAATACATTAACTGAGCTTGTGGAAGATTTCCATGGCACTCCTTCAAGGAAATGCAGTCACTGGCACAGACAGTCTTCTACAAACAAAGGAGCACAAATTCACTGATTGACAATTGGAGATTTAATGTGGATTGCAGGTGGATATTGTCTACCTTGACTTCATCAAGGCTTTCAACACTGTCTCTCACAACATCCTCGTAGGCAAACTGAGGAACCATGGATGAGTAGACAATGAGGAGCATTGAGATCTGGCTGAACAGCAGATCCCAGAGGGTGGCACAGGGTCTGGTTGGAGGCCTGCCACTACTGGTGTGTCCCAAGGTTCAATACTGTTTAATTACTCATCAATGACTTGGGTGAAGATGTAGATGCCTCCTTAGCAAGTTCTCTGATAAAGCTGGCAGGAGTGGCTGATACCTGATGCAGACAAAGCTCCTTCTGGTTATGAGGAAGAACTTATTTACTGTGTGAGTGGTCACACACTGTAACAGATTGTCCAGAGAGGTTTTGGACTCTCCCTCACTGAAAAAATTCAAGGACCATATGGATGCAGTTCTGTCCCATGTACTCTAGGAAGATGCTGCTTGAGTAGGGAGGTTGGACCAGATGACCCTCTGTGGTCCTCCCAGCCTTATCCATTCTGTGATTTGTCAAAGTCTGCCTGTGCCTCAGTAGTAAGATGTTGCAAGTGAAAATCCATCTTAGGCTGTATGCTCATTTGTTCCAGATATATGGACATTTAGCAGCATTTCTGTTGCTAACAGAGATCTCATACATTAAGTAAAGAACTAGATGACATAGTAGAGCATAAAATTTCTAGGGAAAATGCTAAAAAGACATGGCTTGATCAATTTATTTCCCCAAATAAAAGACTAAAATAAGTAATGGAATCATAGAATCTTTAAAGTTGGAAAAGACCTCTAGGATCATCAAGTCCAACCACTAAACTAGCATTTCTGTGTCCACTACCAAACCATGACCCTAAATGTCATATCTACATGATTTTTTTAACACTTCAAAGGACAGTGATCTTTCTCTGGGCAGCCTGTTCCTGTACTCAGCCATCCTTTTGATTGAGGAATTTTTTCCTAACATCCAACTTGAACCTTCCNCACCTGGGCACAGCTGGATCAGGTACAGCTGCTGTCACCAGCATCCCCAGGTCCTTTTTCACCAGGAAGCTTCCCAGCCACTCTGTCCCAGACCAGTAGAATTGCATGGGGTTGTTGTGACCCAAGTGCAGGACTGGGCACTTGATCTTGCTGAATCTCATACAATTGAATCATAAGTCCAGCTTGTCCAGATTCCTCTGCAGAGCCTTCCTGTCCTCCAACAGATCAACACTCCAGAGCCACTTGGTCTTGTCTGTGAACTGACTGAAGGTGCACTTGACCCCATCATCCAGAAAACTTTAGCTCAACACTATTTCCAGCTGCAGGAGGTCCAAAGTAATTATGTATTTCACAAACAGACCTTCTAAAATGTTTATTTTTCCTGGTTAAAATTACATGATCTACTGTTTTTACTAAAAGCAAACCTGGGGAAAAAATATTAATTTTTAAATGTTTTGAAACCCAAAGAATTTAAAACAGGGTTGAATTTTACTTACTGTTTTATCTTGCTCTGCAAGGAAAATTAACAGCTGCCAGATGGATTTCACCTGGATATCTGTTTGTCTATATCTCTTCAATACCAAGATGAATCAGGGTTTTATTCAGAAAAGGTTAACACAACAAATACTGTAATATAAGGTAGTGTAGAAGGAAAATTAGTTCATAGTGTTCATAGGTTTTAGAATACTGAAGGAATGTCCAGACTCTGATCTAAGGAAATTTGACACTAGAAAACATACAATGACATGAAAATGGGCTTACAATTAAATTATCTTATAATGGAAGAAGAAACACCCTTTTTTGTCCTGGAGTGAGAAAATATCACCCCTTAAGTGTCAGGTAACAGACTTAAGTATGTGAAAAATACAAGTGACTCATAAAGAAAAAGTACATGAGGTGAATCTAGCCTGCAATAGAGTACCCTGTAGACAGAGCAGCAACAATAAGCCATGCTCTTGCCATGCTGTCTTCTACAGCATTCCCAAGGACAAGCTAAGGCAAAATGACCTGGATGAAATTCTTATCACACAGAAAAGTCACTGTGAACCACAGTCAGAGTGTAATTACCAGGAAGGTACAGCAGTACTTACACTTGACAGATTTATCAAGTGCAGTTCCTTCACGAGTCTGTCCATGACCCAGTACTAATCATATTTCTACCCTACCATCCTTGTCATTAATATGTGTAGAGATTGAATTGTCAGCTGATAAAAATGGAAGGAACTGGAGCTTAAATTCCATATGACCCTGATAAACTGAAAAAGTAGCCCAACAACGTAGAACAAAATTCAAAAAAATGTTTCACTCTTATAGGAATGATTAACTTTACAAGTACTCAGTGGGGGGAAACTGCTTAGGAAACAGTTCTTCATTGCTGCAGAAATCCAAAAGAAGTCACACAAAAGTCAACAATATAATCTGCAGGGCACATGAAGTAATCTTGCTGCTCTCTGTAACTTATTAAAGTTCTCAACAGGAGTTATGTGTGCAGTTTTAGGCAGCACAATGAACCACTCCAAGTCCATAAGAAAGCAACAGAGGTAATAACTAGAGGATGGTAGAATGTGTCTCAAGAGGAAAAGGTGAAGAGACTGAGATTTTTTGATGCAAAGAAGAAAAAACAGAAGAATCCCACAGGAGTAGTTTTAAAATATGTGAATAGTATTGCAAAGAAGAAGGAAAGAAATTTTTCAAGTCCACTGAGACTGGGAAAATTATCAAGATCTAAAACCCACAAAAAGGAAAATTTTAATCTGACAGTAGGAAAAGTTTGTTCATAGGTAAGACAGTAAAACATAAAAAATAGCCTAAGAAGCCTGCGAAATTGAGGGTTTCTGAAAGAAAAGGTAGGAAAACTTCAGTCAAATAGTCCACATAATGATTATTTGGGCTGATGGGTAAATAAAAGAAAGTTTTATGGTGCTTTCCTGCCATATCTTCTATCATTCTAGAAAGCAAAACACCTCTTCCTCCTCTCTGTCATTTGCCTCCAAGGGCAAACACTTCACTCATAGGATACACTCAGTGCACTGCAGATTCTACCACCGTACTTTTGTTGTGAGTTACACCTGAGCTATAGTCTCAGAAAACCAAGATAAGGTTGGTTATTATACAGGTCCCTTAATTTGTACATCATGGAGGCCTTAACAAAGGAAACATCATTGTTTTCATAAGCAAGATATGGAAATGATGAAAGTTGCCCAAAGTCAGTCCCAGAGACAGTGGCAGAAAGATGAAGGTACATTACATCTCTCAAATTCTTAGATTGTGGGTAGTGTATAGTAGATAGACTGGTCCATTACAGACTCATCCATTTAATTAATGACATACAGCTTTGAATTCTATAATTGGACATTTTTTATACATCATCGCATCTTTACACCGTATCACAAGCATACAGAGGAGACCTTCAGTCCCATAAGCATACAAAGAAGACTAAAGTTAAGTGAAATTTGGCCTTGTTTCTAGTGGGGAAAGGTGGACCAGAGCACCAAGAGTTCTCATCTGGCAACCTAAAATATTCAATATGTCTATGGTTCTCCAATGAGACGAGAAAACTCCTTCATACAGACTCTGGAGTAATAGTTTCTTGACTGTATCTCAAGACGGCTGAAGTCAATTTAGAGTGAAGTGGAGGTACTCTGACCCGTGATGGCAGTCACATGCACATCACTACAAGAAGAGCAGGAGAAGATATGCCAAAAAAGAAGGATGAACTCCAGCACAAACACATCCTCATCTTTCCTTCTGGAACCAGGACCAGCTGGATCATCCTGCCTGCAGAGAGAAAAGACCACACCATGCCTATCTGTAAAGAGGAACCATCCAGACCAAACAGAGGTACTTGTTTGTAGAATAAACCAGTCTTGGTTATCAAACTCTCATTCTGTCTCACTTTCTCTCACCACTTGGCACTGCAGTTCTACTCTTAACATCTTGTCATCATATCAAACACAAGGTTCTGACTGGGATCCAAAGAGTTGCTAGACCTGGCTAGATAAGATTTCATACAGACTCCTGCTGAGCCAGGACCTGAATCACACTCTTAGTGACAAACTGGTAACACTGAGGCAAGTTTGCCTAGATAGATTCCTTTTCCCTGAATCCTCCTTCTCTCTTTGCCTTCTTTCATTACTTTTTTTTTCCTTCTGGATTTCAGCTGGGTTATGCACATACAAAAATTACTTATTGAAGTACAAAATAGGTGAACATAGTGACACATTTTCTCTTGACATAGAGACAATTGAGCTAGAACAAAATAATTATACTAAAAAAAGCTTGAACTAAAAATAACAGCAACAAAAACTGGAAGAGTATATTTACTATTTTTTACTTCCCCTCAAAAACTGTCCCTAGCTACTTTATGTCTTGCTGAAGTGTTCCTCTTATTCCACTTGTCTTGAAAATGTATTGTGCAGGAGGCCTGAATAATCTTATTACAAAGATGCTCCCTTGGTGTTGGGTATGTTTCACACAAATAGAAATTCTTTATATTATGAAGGATTAAAATATATAGTTTTTTAGCTTTTCAGTATTGAAAAACAAGCATTATTTACAATAAATAAAAGAAATATAGTCCATCAGTATGCGCCTTCTGTTGTCTATACAATCATACAAAATCTCTTGTCTCAGACCAGGACTGCTTAAAATCCACCCTGCCAATTTTTTAGCTGCGGTCAATTAAACACTGCTCAGCCACGGGAGGGATAACATTTCTCACAGATGCTCAGCTGACTGCAAAACAAAAGCAGACTTGTCACAGACTTGTGGGTGTTTGACAACCTGCTCTGCACAGCTGCACGCCAAGAATGCAGGACTAAGCACAGTTCAGGCCAGCCCCTGTGATGCATAATTACTTTTATTCTGTTATAATAAAGATGTCATCCTCTCTGTAATTAAACCTGTGAATCATTAAATAGTCACTGCTTTACTATTTACAGAAGCAGTGAGTCTAATTTCTCATGATATTATTCTCTGGAAGTATTTTTATGATTTGACATATTTTAATTAACTCCAAAATACTTTTTTTCTTTTATCAACTCTGCCACAGAGAAGTTCTTACATGTAGTAGAGAAACAACTGCCTGGGACTGCAAGGGATCAGTGTTTATCTGTCCTGTATATTCTCAGCATATCAAAGATATCCATTTTATTTTTTACAGGCTATCAAAAATGACCTTTACTCAGGAAAAGCATACTTAGTTTATCCTTCAGTTGCAGGTAGTTCCTCCCACCAGATTCACCAAAGATTCAAAGCCCCGTTTCTTTCATTTCTGAAAGACATCTGGAAAGTAATTTAAGCCTTTAAACTAAGTCCATCCACCTGTGGCAAAAGCAAATCAAAGCTGCAGCTTCAAAACCATCTGATTGCAACATCAGCTCTCTGTTGTCACCCCAAATCAATACCTGTAAGCACAGATGAGTCCATCATGCACACCTGAGCACAGTTCAGGTAATATGTAAGCTTATATATTACACAGGTAATATGTAAGCACAAATTAAACATAATGTTTTGGTCAGACAGACGTACAGGAACCATCCCCTGCTGTCTCTATCTCACCCTCTTAAAAGAGGTTTTGTGGTTAATCACTGCCTGTAGATTCTCTTGGTCACAGAAACTGAGGTTGATTTGGAGTGACAACAAATCCAAGGAGATGAAAGAAGTATCCCAGTAGCATTGCATCTCCATTTATCCCTACATTTATCTGTGCCCCTGTATGCAAGTATGCTCTCTCTGGCTTTACAGTCTATCAGCTTGTAGGAATGCTTTTAGCTTTCTTACAGTAGGAAACCACTGTGGGGTTCCCAGCCTGGGCACTGCTGCAAGGTACAGGAGATGCTCTGCAGTGCTACAGACACTGCTCTTGGGGAGCTGAGTGCCCCCTCCTACGTTTTTGTGGGCAAACAAAACCAGGGGACTGCTTTAACCACTGCCTCAGGCATTGTGGTCCCTACAATACAGTACAAAATCAGGGTGCTTAAATGCAGGTTACTATAATCAGAAAAGAGTGGCTTTCACTCAAACATCAGACACTTTCTTAAATACTAGGCCACTTCTACTGGTAAGTGTCCCCATTTTTGTTGCTAATAATAGAAAGAGATATTAAAACCGGAGCTCTAAAATAAAACTCCTAAGGCAGTAACTGCACATCTGAGAAATGTTGTTTCTCTGTCATGTAGCAGTACATGAGGCAAGGGAAGTCAGTGATATCCAGCCTGATACAGCAGCACAATTCAGGGTCCAATGAACAGATCTGCCCTAAAATGCTGATGTAGTGCTGCATCCTACAGCCAAGAGATGCCCACATCATCCATTCCCAAGGGTCCTCTTCACTAAGGGCCACTGAGAAGGGACATTGGCTACTGGCAGAGTAGCCCAGCATGTGGCCATCTTGGGACTTGTTGCTATTTCAAGAGCTAAAGCCCTCTGACAGGAATGCTATGAAGACCATTAATGCTATATTCCCCAGTAACCAGGACAGAAACAAAGGAACAGGAAGAAATTTCAAAAAAGTGCCTTGACCTTCCCTCTGCCCATCCTCACCAGAAAAGCAAACACCAAAAAAATAAAAAAATCCAAACAACTAAAATCCTTTCTTCTGCTGACCCAGTTGTGAAGACAAATTGTGACCATTGAGGACTACATTCCAGAGCACTCAGACATGGAGTTTTTGCATTGTTTTAAATGCAAGGAGGAGCAGCAGCTGTGGTGCACTTTAAACCACACATCAATATTGATGATCTTAGATATTAGACCAGAACCTCCCTTCTTCCTGCTCCATCAACTGTTCTAAATGTTTCTAAATAATACACATGGGCTGCTCTGACTCTGAAATAGGCAGATATTGCACAATGTGGCAGGTGGCAATCTGGTTGGCTGATGTGGCAATGAGTTTCCCTGACTCTTGGGGCCTAGTTGCAAACCGTGAAAAACAGTAGTTTAATTTAGTGGAACACTTGTTTGCAGTTTCTATTTCTTTATCACCAAGGAAGAATTCAATAAAATTAAACCAAGTTTTTTTACCCTTTTAGACTTTGAAATCTACATTTAGGCACTTATTTAAGTGCTTTGGTGCACCTACAAATTTCATTCTAGTCAAGGCACAGATATTTAAAACATGAGGGTCCCTGGATACTTCAATTTGGATGTTTCCACCCTTCTCACTGCAGCCATTTGTGACCATGCCTAACAGGACTCAAGTTGAATCAGAAGAGCTGAATTAAGCACCCAGATAAATACAAGCCAGACTCTGTTAGAATTAGGAGAGAAGAGGTTTTGACAACAATATAAAAATGTACCAATCTAATTCAAATTGACAGTGCCCCTTCCCACTCTTCTCCCCACTGCAGTGTGATCCAGTTCTGACCTACCATCTCATACAAAACATTTGGAGTTTCTTTTTGCCAAAGATCCCTTCTATTGTTACAGAAAATGCTGTTCATTAATGTAAAAGGGTTTTGTAAGTAAGGCCAGAAGAAAAAAATTCCTTTTCCTAAATATCAGTCATAGGCATCCAGATTAGGGTTAGTGATGTTTGAACATTTTCATCCCTATCCAAGTGGAATAAATGCTGGACATCTTTTCTAGCTGCTCCTGACAGACAATGGCAGAGCAAGGACATAAAGGCTAACAGAAACAAAATGCACACCAGTGTATTTCATAGATCTAGGGAAGAAACCATGTGCTTCTAGGAAAATGGGATTGTAATTAATGTTTCCAGCTTCTCAAAATTTCACTTCACATCTTGGGATTTATCTGATTTATAACATTTTCCAAATTCTTGATTTCCCTAGAATTTTAACTTTTGTTATCTCCTACAGCTTTTATTTTCTTTTTTTAAGGAGAAAATATTTCTATTAATGATTTAAAATGGTACATAAGTCTCTTAAACATTGTTAACAACTTCAATGAGACATGTTGTTCAGTCACATTAATTAAATTTGGAGCTCATTTCACCCATTTCTGACAGAAACAGTATCTGGAATCTACACAGGTTTTTTTGAGACTACCATGAAGAAAGATTGTCTGAAACATGGAGTATTACCCTGCATTTCAGATGACACAGATTCAGATCCTCAAAGAACAAAGGATTCAGACAGCTTGACACAAGGATATTCCAAGAGGGGACTTACTGTGAAAATTAAGACAAAAAATAGTTAGACTTCATCTGGCAAAACTGACCTTCTTACTTGACTCTGACAAGCCATTCTGCAGTTTTTCAGACAGGTTGCAAGAAGACTTCTTCAAATGAGCATTTGCACAGATCAGGAGTGTTCACCAAGTGAACACTATTCCAGCAATTTCATGGGGTGGGATCTTATTTAACTGCCTCATTTATTTGTCTTGCAAGCATCTTGTCATGTTATATACTGGTTTTAAGAAAAAACAAAAAAAGGAAAAGTAAAGTATTTTTTCAACATGATTCTCCTTACCATTATTTAACAATTATTTTGTATGAGATCAGGAGAGCACTTCCTCTCAACTTATAGAATCACAGAATCATAGAATAATTTGGGTTAGAAGGAATCTTAAAGTCATTTAGTTCCAATCCCCCTGACATGAGTATTGGCACCTAGAGCAGGTTGCTCAAAGCCCCATCCAACGCAGCCTTGAACACTTCCAGGGATGAGGTATCCACAGTGTCTCTGGGAAATGTGCAGCAATGCCTCACCACCCTCATGGTGAAGAATTTCTTCCTTAGATCTAATCTGAACATACCTCTTTTAGTTTAAAGGTCATTCCCCCATATGCTATCACTGTATGCCCTTGCCAAAAGTCCCTCCAGCTCTCTTGTATTCCCTGTAGGTACTGGAAGATGCTAGTTCTCTTCTCTAGGCTGAACAGCCCCAACTCTCTCAGCCTGTCTTAATAGGAGGAATGCTCCAGCCCTCTGAGCATCTTCCTGATCTCCTCTGAACTTGCTCCAACAGGTTCATGTCCTTCTTACAGTGGGGCCCCAGGGCTGGATGCAGCATTCCAGATGGGGTCTCACCTCATGGAGTAGAGGGGCAGAATCCCCTCCCTCACCCTGCTGGCCACGCTGCTTTGGATGCAGCCCAGGACATGTTTGGCTTTATGAGCTGCAATTGCACATTGCCAGCACGTGCTGAGCTTCTCATGAGCCAACAGCCCCAAGTCCTTCTCCCCAGGGCTGCTCTCAATCCCTTCTCCACCCAGCCTGCATGTTTGCTTGGGGTTGTCCCAACCCACGTGCAGGACCTTGCACTCGGCCTTCCATTAAACTACTGAACTTCATGAGGACCACACAGGCCCTCCTTCCAAACCTGTCCAGGTCCCTCTGGATGACATCCCATCCCTCCAGTGTGTCAACTGCACCACACAGCTTGGTGCTGCCCAAGGGTGCCCTCAAAGCACTGCTCACATCAATGACAAGGATGTTAAAGAGCACCAGTCCCAGAAATAATTCCCAAGGAATTCCACATGTCACTAATGTCCACTTGGACATCAAGGCATTAAACACAACTCTCAGAGTGCAATTTCTCCTCAGAGAAATTGTGTGTTTCTTGCTGTTCCAGTTTAGGAAAGGATTCTTTAATTCAAAACAAAACTATGCATTGTGTCAGTCTTCCAGATCCAGACATCCAACTATGGGCAAGTGACACTACCATCCATGCATTTGCACTCTTAAAAAGGCACCAACTACGCCAGCCCATACTGACTGAACAAGCACAAGGTAGAGAGGGAGACATAGTGATAGGTAAAAGAGAATTAAAAGCAAAGAATAGGAAAAAAAACCCTAAGATTACAATTTGCAGCAAAGGGAAATGGGATATATACTCTGTAAGACAAACCGTATCAATACTGGTCAGTGAAAAACCCTCAAGTCACTTTGAGAGTCATGTCTCTTTTATCCTTAACTAAGAAATAATTCCTCTTAGTGTCTCTTCTATTTTCTACATGTTCAAGAGTCCTTTTGAAACCTGGCTTGGAAGGCAGCCAACAAGTCTCTGCCACTGTGCAGAGGATCTGCAGCTGAATACCAATTGATTTCACTGTGTAATACACTGAGGTTTGGTCTATGCACCCAATGCAGAAGAGAAGACTGAACTCTGAGTAACTTGCTTTGATAAAGTGAACATCATGAAGTAGAAGACTGGGACTAGTTGATATGAATTACCTTTGCCATCCAAATGGCACAACACAGACATCCTGACAGAGCTCTGGTAGCTCTGCTGCTCTCCTGGTAGTCATAGTGTAGCTCAAACCAGCAAAAAATTTTGTCTTTCACAATCAGAGGGCTGCAACATGTAGCAGATTGTAGAAAAGATCCTAAAAAATATAGGAAACGGTGGACTCTAGATAAGGGACAGAGTAAAAAGTCCTTCAGCTACCTTTGCTTCTTCAGTTTATCATGGAAATTTTCTTGCATAAATAGCAAACTCATCCTCTAATGACACTAACTGCCACCTAAGATATAAATGTGCCATGCTGAGACCAGTGGGCATCTCCTCCTTTTGTATGATCAAGACTTTCTAAAAGACTTCTGCCACTTCATAGAGACAGGTATCACTCAGCCATTTTCAACCACAGAGCAAGGGGAATCACAATGGAGCATTATTTTTCCACTGTATGTTCAATCTACATATGAACTACATAATGTCTTGCAGCCAGGGTTTGTCTGTGAATAAAAATCCAAATGAAGAAGAGAACAAAGGGAAGCAGAAGGTCGCTCTTGGGCCAACAAGCCCAGTCTAAGCTCATAGACCTTTTTTCCACCTCGGTTTGGATGTCTAAGCATAATATTTCTCCAGCTCAGAATGGTACTGGAGTGAGGAGCACAGAGAAGGGTGCAGCTGGAGCAAGGTGCATATAGACAAGCCCTGTTATCTTGAGGAAGTCTTAAACAGGAGTTTGACCACTCATTAATCATCATCGGATCATTAGTCTTTGCCAGGGACTTTATAGTCTCTCAGATTTTGTTGAATGTTCTGCTCCAAAATCACTAATATACAACTTTCAGTTATAGAATTGGTTGAGCCACAGTCTCTTATTTGCAATTATTTATGAGTCAGCAATATCTGTTCATCCTAGAATGTGCTCAGATAATAATTATCATTCTTTATTAGTTTAAAATCTGACATGCAACTATAAATGAAAACCATCATCCATTTTGTCCATAAATAAATGTGAGATTTATTATGTAAAGAAAAGAAATGGCAGAAATGCACAGACAATTTTGAACTTCAGAAATATCTTACATCCTGGCAGGAGAAAAAGACAAAAAGAGAAAAGAAAAAAGGTGGAGAGCAGATTCATATTGAGCCTTCTCCCAGCTCAAGAATGGTCCAACCCAACATGCAAAAACCTAGTAAAAAATGTAATAGGAGGGCGGTATGCATGAACAAGGAGCTTCTGACTAAACTTAAACATAGAAAGGAAGCATCAGATCTACCAGGAGTAATATACAGATACTGCCCAAACCCACAGGTAAGGACTGAGAAAAGCTAAAGCCTGCCTGGAGCTGAATCTGCCAAGGGACAAGAACAGTAAGAAAAGTTTCTACAGCTCTATCAACAGCAGAAGAAAGATTATGTAAAATTTGTGCTTCAGTACTTACTGGCAGAAGTGGACTTTGGGAATCTCAGACCTTGAGACAAGATAAAAAGTCTAGATAAGGCAAGACCCTCAATGGAGGGGAAACAGGTCAGGTAACAAACTAGACATGCATAAGTCCCTGAGAACTAATGATAGCTGAGAAGCTCTTTGATGACATTGTGAGGCTACTCTTGCCATGGTAGTCCAGGCAACTGGGGGAATTTCCTAAGAAAAAGCAAATATCACTCCCATCTTCAAGAACAGCAAGAAGGAGAACCCAGAGAAGTACAGACTGACAGCCTCAATTTGATCTTTAGGAAGGTGAAGGAGCACTTCCAAATTTGTTAAGCACAAGTAGGTGACTGTGAGTTGTCAGCACAAATTTATGAAGGGAAAATCATGCCTGACCAAAAAGAGCCTTCCATAAGATGAGTATCTTAGTGCATAAGGGGAGAGCAATGTATATTCTTCATTTTGATTCTAGAAAAAAGAATTCTCCCATAACTTAGTCACAAACAGATGAAGCATAGACTAGACAAATGGATAACAAGCAGGGCAGAAAACTGTTACCAAGTACCAGGCTGAAAATGTTGGGGTCATCAGGACAGTGTCCGCTGGAGGCCACACATTATTGGTGCACTGTGGGGCCGGTGCTGGAGTCAAAACTGCTCACCATATTCACAAATGATCCATAGAATGGGACAGACTGCATCCTCAGAAGGTTTTTAGGGGATTCAAAAATGGAAGGAGCATTTGATCCACTGGAAGGTTGTGCTTCCATACAGAGAGACCTCAACAAGCTGGAGAAATGAGCCAAAATGCAACAGATTGAAATGCAGCTTTACAGAGGTGAGACATTGAATATGAACCACAGTTGGGCAGTTGTGACAAAGAAGATAAATAGCATAACTTGATGCTCTAGGTGGAGCACTGCCAGAAGGTGAAGGGAGGGGATCTTCCCCTGCTACTCAGCACTGGTCAGACATCTGGAGTGCTGGATCCAGTGCTGTGGTCCTCAACACAAAAACTTACTGGATTGAGTCTAGTAAAAGTCATTCAGGAATTGGAGCACCTGCCATGCAAGGAGAGGTCCTTACTGGATGGACTATTCAGCCCATAAAACAAAAGGCTCTGGGGCATCTTTTCAGTATATATCTTTTCACTATATATACCTGATGGAGTAGAATAATGAAGACACAATCAGCCTCTTCTCAGTGATGACCAGTTACAGGACAGGAGGCAATGGGTACAAATTAAAAATAAAGAAAATTCAATCTAAGCATAAAAAAAGTCTTTTTTTTCTTTGAGGAGAGTAAAGCACTAGTGCATGTTTCGCAGACAGTCTGAGTTTGAATACTTTGGAGATACTCAGATTCTTACTGTACATGGTTCTGTTCTACCTTTTCTGGTTGACCTTTCTTTGAGCAGAGGGTAGGAGTAGACTATCTGCAGAAGTCTCTTCCTACATTAGCAATTTTGTAACTCTGTAATTCTATATGAAGTCATATTCACACCACCAGTTTTTCAAGACATTACATGGCTGTCCCTAACAGCTCAAGGCCAGGCAGTCTTCACAAGTACCTGTACAATACAAAACCTCCTGTGTTTTAGGAAAGAATCAGGCTCACATTTCCCCAGACAGAGGAGGGAACTGAACCCAGCTTTTCCACATCCTATGTGGTTTCCTAACAGATGGGCCAGAAGGTTATTGCCAATGCAGGAAATGGAACATAACAAAGTTTATTCCCAAGCCTATTTCTTTTTGTCCTTCTAAGTGGAAAGAGCTGGACTCTGGAGGGTGATGGAGAACAATGGAAAACAAGCTGCTGCTCTGCATTGCCCTCTTAACAAAAGTGTATTTTAAGAATAGTTCTGCTCTGTCCCCAGCAGTACATGAGGTTCTCTAATGAGGTTTTCCAAGAGCTATTGTTTCTGCCAAGCTTCATGTCCTACATTTGCATATCCTGGCATTTACAATGCCTTGAAAATTAAGAAATAAAAAGTACTGCCCTTTGCAAATCTTAAATCTGGCTATACACTAACAGCTTTCAGCCTGCAGGCGCACAGCACGTTCATGGACAGAAATAGCCAAAGACAAGTAGCATCCTGATGATTTGGAGAAGAGGCAAATCTGATGGGCTGCAAGGAAGAATCAGCTTGATGGGCTTTTGGGTGCTGTTGAGCTGATGGATGACAAACTGACTCAACAGCAGAGGCACTAAGGGAGGTGGAGTAAGGAAAAGAGGGAGAAAAGTCTGCAGCATAGGACTGTAACCATATTGGTGACTTTGCAATAAAAAATGTTGGTAGAGATTTCTATAACCTTTTTCTCTTCTTTGGCCATAGAAGGTAGGGGAAGGGCAAAAGGAAATTAATTCTTCAGTTATAAATAAAAACAGAAAGGTAGCATGAAGATTTCATTACTCCGATGTAAAATTAAATTATCTACCCTGCTCTTACTGAATAGGGTGTTCTAATATAGAGCCCTGACTCAGATTTTAAAAGCAGCATGTACCAAAAAAAAGGAAAATAGCAGTCAATGATTTTACAAGGTCATTATAGAAAGACTTGGAAATACAATTAAGCTCCAAATGAAAACAAAGAAGTAATTTAGAAGATTGCTTTGTTTCTTGTTATTCTTTTAAATGCATGCCATTGAGAAACCTCATCATGCACTGGCAGTGTTATAAAGGTGATAAGCAGGCCAGATGGATTGAGATTACCCTGAGGTTTCTGCTGGATTTCACAGGTGCCTATGAGAAATTCCTTCACTTTCCACAGACCTACTAACACTGTACCTACACTTCTTAAGCACTTTTGAGCACTGCTTTTCCAAAAGAATTCGGATGAGCTGAAGAGATTTNTCCACAGACCTAGCAACACTGTACCTAAGCCTCTTATGCACTTTTGAGCAGTGCTTTTCCAAAATAATTTGGATGAGCTGAAGAGATTTTAAAGTGAGAATGATCAGTTGGATTGGTCAGTTATTGGTCAAATATATGTGAATGAACTACAAATCAGATTAATTGCTGAATTATAGAATGAATCACAGATNCAACCCACCCTTGAACACTGGCAGGGATGGGGGAGACTCAATTTCTCTAATCAACCTGTTCCACTATTCTGATGACAAAGAATTTTTTCCTAATATCTATTCTAAATCTATACTCTTTCAGTTTAAGCCTTTCTTAGGATGATCTAAGTCTTCTTCATGTCCCCTATGGATATAAAAAAACAATTTTTTTCCCCCTCCCCCTGCAGGCATTTTCACATGCTACAAAACTTAAAAGTAACATTTAGTTCACAGTCCGGAGAGAAAGCTTCAAAATGCAATTCTGTAAACCAGACCTTAATTTTCTTGTAAGATCTTATTCTACATGTTATCTGTATATCAACGCTGAAAGTAGTCTGATATTCACCATTACTAAACCAATCAACTGATACCAACAGAGTCAGTTCATTGCCACCAAATCCAGTTAACTCAGATAATATATACAGGAAATATTTTTCAATTTTAAATTATGATACAAAAGTTATTCGGATTGTTTTGTGCAGTTCTCTGCAGTGTATTTTGATCTTTTCCACCTCATCTTAATGTACCAAGATTTATTTGACTACAAGGAGATTTAAACTGTTACCAGACCCACAAGACAAATGCTCATTAAGCTGTGGAAGCTTTAAGGCATGGTTATCTTCCATGGACAAAAATTTAACAGGATGATGAATTATCCTGCTCAGGGGTTTGTGTTTGTTTTCCCAATGAATGCACTTTAAATTGCTGGTAGGAGAAGGTTTTGCTGAAACAGATGGGTGACATTAACACAACAGAGTACAATTGTCACTGATGGAAATTTTTGTCTTTATATTTGTACTCTATTCCTGCATATACGTATAGGGTTTTTTCCTCTTTAAGTAGCTGGCAGTTTTCACATAAATAAGTGTTGTATTAAATAAATATTTCAAAAGGATGCAGAGAAGCAAACTTAAGAAGCTGTTAGAGTAGTTTTGGTTTTACCTTCATTGCATTAAAAATTTGCCATGGCATTGTTTTCCCTTGCTAAGATTTAAATTAACTTTATACCACAAAGTGGAAAGCTCTGCATTTTCAGAATAAAACAGATTTTTTGTTTACTTTTTCCAACTAGATAATTAGATGTGGTTTTTTTATTAATTCCCCTTCAACTTCTTACAATCCCTTTATTGCCTAGGTTGGACACTGTTGATTTTCATTTCTAGCCATACCCTGGCCTGATTCCTTAGGTGCAGCCCCTTGGGCAGCTCACTGGCACCCTCAAAGAGCCTCCCAACATTCCACACAGGTTCACACTGTGAGACAATGTGAAGCAACTTCTGACTCATTAAAAAGGCTGCTGTAAATAATAATGATGCAATTATTGTAACAAAAAATCCCATAATTATACATTTGCATGGTGTGTCTACTGAAGAATCCCTTGAAACCTCAAAAAATTGTCTTCTACCAGAAATTCTTTTTATGACCTGGCACCAGCTGGGTGTCTTTAACAAATTGTTTTTAAGTCCCTGTGCATCTCTCTTGCCTGGGTTATTTGAACTATACTCTCCTTACAGGAAAGGCTGTCTCCTAATGTGCTATTGTCCAGTGGCAAGCAGAACAGCTGCCTCTGTGTGCCACTAGGTTGAACTCTGTATTCAGCTGCTCCTTGTCAAGGCACAGCCTACTTGTTGAACTGCTACAGCACTGAAACAGGCCTTTTGCTACCACAGGCACTCATAAAAAGAAACAGAGGCTGAACTGTCTCCCACAGGGTTTGTGCTTTATGGCTCTGTGCATCCTTTTTGGCTAAACTGTTGACTGGAAAATTTCTCTGAGCCTTAAGATTCCCTTGACAAGCTTTTTAAAAAATAAACTAGCTAGAACTCGTGATCTTTCCTTACAATGTAAAGCTCTTCATTTTAAAATACAGACTACAAACATTATTAGAAGCTACTTTTTTCAGGTGGGATGCGCAATCAGCTGAGAGATGTCAATTTATCTGATCAGAAGAGTTTGCATCCACCACTTGGTACATTCAGGTGCAAGGCTGAGGGTAGGTCATGTTTCGGATCATATTTTAAAAATGCTTGAATTTGACTCAGAATTTTGGACATCTGTAGTTTTGGTAGAATCCTTGCCTAGGAAAACATCCTGTAGTTTGCTGAGTGAGAGCTAGTCCATGCCATGGCTTGTGCCTGTACTAACCCTTATTCTCTATCCCACCCTTTTGTTATTCCTTTAAATTGTAAAGGACACTCAGCTTCAATTTCCCAGTGGAGCAAGACCTGGTAAGGATATTACTTCAAGAAGGAAGTGACCCCAAGAATGTCTCTCCATTCTTTAATGGGGGAAGAAGGGGACCCCATATCTCAAAGAAACTCCTTGCCAAATTTTACTCCTGAGGTAGAATAGGTATGCTGATAGACAATATTTCAAAAAGCAGTTGGGCTAACAGCATTCAAAGGCTCTTTTCACTAAACTTTGCAGAATTTATCTAAGGATTTAATTAGAAAGAAGGATAAATAGGCCTTCTTCCCCTCATTATATCAGNGGCAGCTTGAGTCTAATCCAGAGCAGAAGGCAATTGCTGATGGTTTTATAGTCCAAAAAGACCTTTAAATAACACCAAAACAAGAAGACACTTTTATTGCATGTCCTCTGTTGTTTCCTAACAGTAGCATTTTCAAAAGGACCTATTGTTGTTCAGCAGCTCCAAGAACACTGGAGACTCATTCACATTTCTTCTGGTCTTCAGTCACAGTATAACATCTCCAATATTACAGAATGCTTTCTATTAAGGCCTCTCTCACCTTTTAGATCTCTATTGCAAAAGAGTAATGTCAGGGTGAATTTTTCCAGATCAAATCCTGTTGCTGTGTCCTTACAGACACAAAAAGAAGGCCTGGAT
>VZTT01041052.1:9681-38462 GCA_013400855.1 Buphagus erythrorhynchus | reverse complement strand
AGGAGAGGAGAGGAGAGGAGAGGATGCAGAAGTGGAAGGGATGTGACAATGACACAAAATTTCCTGAGGATGAGAAAGGGAGGGATTAGAAGCGTCACCCTCAGCTAAGGGGAAAGGAGGTGCTCGGGCACCCCAAAGACTGCACTCAGTGTGCAGGCATGCTGAAAACATTACTTTTGCCACGTATCATTTCTTTTCCTTAGATTTGAGTACTGAGATGTTTTAAGCAGCATGATTCCCTGTGGTCAGAGAGATAGAAAAAATATAAACTTCTTACATTTACTTTGAACTAGGACAATTTTCCTGAATTATCAAAATCACTATGAAGCTTCCCCATTTATTCTGTCTCGCTCTGCAACTGACTCTAGACCCTAAGTCTCTTGGGTGAGGTTCACACAGCTAAAATACTTTTGTTTAGTTTTATTTAGCAATAACGAAAACCTGTTTTTATCTCAATATTTGCCCTTGGCAGACATCAAGCCCTGTAGACTTAACCCTGATTCCAGGGCCAGTTGCAGGAAGTGAAGCTGCAGCTGGCTGTTTCCATGTGCCCCATGCTGCTGCTGCTGTGTAGAGTGCAAGGTGCCAGCTATGGAGAAATGTGTGGGTCAGGTAGTGTCACTTCTCCATGTCTTCTCTGTCCACTTGACCCCTTTTTGCCTTACAGTGACAATTTCCTCTCCAGCAGGTCAGTCGTGGAGCAGGAGCTCTATGGAATACTGCACATTTTGATATGTCCTTGCAGTGCACGGAGCCTCTTCCCATCTGAGGTCAGGCTGATTCCCTTACATATTTCACAAGAAATTCTCCTAATTACTGAGATTATTTTGGTCTGGGTTTTTGGTTTGGTTTTTTTTCAAGTCAGACATCTGTATTTTGGGTACTGATTGGAAAACATTCCAAGAGGTTTTTTAGTGGCACATATTTTCCCCCCCTTTCATTGCTGCCTGAAATCTGAAATGTAAATGGGAAGAAACACCAGCCTGTCATATAGAGCTCTCTGAGGAAGAAGACATCCCAGCTTATCTCTGCTCTTGACTCCTTATTATCTGGCATCCCACAGGCTGGAAGCCTTTTCTGTTATTCCAGTCTATTGTAGAGGATGCATCTTCATTATTATTTTGACTTTTTATCTGAATTAGCCCCCTACAAGCCCAGACTGGCAAGTTCTTTCTGAGGATAAAAATGTGGTATATGCATATGCTTATTTAATGCAGATTTCTTTATTTTTTTTGTTTGTTTGTTTTCTATTGCGTAGGATTCATCCTACCTAATATTAGCTGGCAAGATACTTGTATAAATTTTCTTTACAGGTAGGAGAAGGAGATGACAGTTTTCTCCGTCCAAGCACAGACTCCTGTTCAACCCTCACTTATTCTGCATGGATTACAGGGAGAGATGAGACAGCCAGCTCAGTCTGCTTGTCTGAATCTCAGACTGGTAATGTTAAATGCATCTCACTCTCTTCCCGGTAAAACTAATCTCAAAAACTGAAAAATCAACACTTAATAATTTTTATTTTTTTTTAGCTAAATTTTATCTCCACTGGGCTTTTTTATTTTCTTTAGTGCAAGTCTAGGGATGCATATGGATAAGGATTCAATTTGGATGAGCTCTTTGCTTAAGCAGGATCTTAGGTACTCTTCCAACAGAGCCACAAGTGCTTGCATAGCTGCAATAGGATGAATATTGTCTCTTTAGCTACTGCTGATGGAGATCAAGAACACCATTGTCTGATTGATTGTTTTTAAGAACAGGCTGCAACCAAAAAAGTAAAGCAGAATAGGCTTTGCTCAGTGTTCCTGTTAACAACACCTACTTCTAACCATCTTCAAAGTAATCATCAAGGTTGAAACAGCAGTTTAACTTCTACACTTAACAGAGAGATACAGGTATCTCCATAGAACATTTTTCCAGTCTTAAATTATACGGCCCTCAAAAACATTGGCTTTTCTCCCTTAACTGCAGAAGGAGGCACAACATCTTCTTCAGACAAACTATCCAATTTTTAAGCAGCTAAAGTTAGATAAGACAATTTTTATTTTATTTAACTAGTAGGCATAGTCCATCAGTTATACTTTCATTACAAAAGTATTTACTTAATTCCCTTAGTGCAGCATCTCATTAACTGGAATCCATTTAACCATTTTGGACAGACATCTTAGCAGCAACAAAAGGAGAGCTCAGACATCAAATGTGACTGAATGGATTCTGAGGCAATAAAATTCAGAAAATGCCTCTGTACAATAACCAACCTGAGACAGTGACACAGTCCTAGGGTGTTCAGCATCACAGCAACTTCTCCCCTATGTTTCAGTAAGTAAAATTGGGATATTTTCATATCAATGTATTCAACTTAAAAGTGAGAGTAAGTAAAAGAGCTGATGCTTGGAAGCATGTTGCTCAACAATAACTTACCTCACATAGAATTATTGCTGTGTGGATACTGCACAAAAATACCTAAGAAGTTGCTGCAGTTCCAAAAGACTGGAGAGAAATCTGCTCTTTTTGGGGAAATTGCGACATCTGCTGGTCTTTAACGACAAACCTAAAAATGCTTCATCATTACCGATTTCAGAAGAGGCACACTGTGTGAGGGCACAGATGTGGCTTTGAAAAGCTAAATGGTGGTGACAGCGTTGCAAGGCAGCAAGACAGGAGTTGAGTTTTTGGAAAGCCACTAAAGTCATCAAGAGTTAAAAATAATTTGAAGATCAACTTCACAAAAAGACTTCACAAAACATCACATACCACTGGACTCTGACAGAGTTACTCTCAAGACATCAGAAGTCAATACTCAGAAAGAAAGTTTAAGTTCGATTTTCTGTGTTTCCTGTTGCTCTCCTCCAATTGCACACATAAATATAATTTAACACTGCATTCAAAACATAAACTCTTCAGTTCTGCAATGAGAAGAAAAACCTTGCAGGGAGAAGTAATAGAAACCAACCAGTTGCTAGCAATTTTTGCTAGAAGATATTTACTAATTAGAAAAACAATATCACAATGCACTAGGAGTGGTGGCCTGTTCTTAGGTGCCTGTTTTTAAATAAAAGGTAAAAACAGAATGGTCATGAATGCCATCTTTAAGGATATGTTACTTTTCACAAGCAAGGGAGTACGAGTTTGACATGCTCTGAATTGCTCTGCAGAACTCTATTCACAGCTAAACACTTGCACATCTCCCAGCAACTGCTGCTTTATTTTAAACCTGTGTGAAGCCATCTATTCATAAACTGTGTGCACAATCATATTCATACACCACTTCTGAACATTTACAATGAAAGAGGGCTCATAAAGACAAGAGGAAGTTGTATTTTTAAGTATGGAAATTAACTTATAAAATAAAAGTTTTCCCTTCCCCTTGAAGGCCAAAAGTCTGGACCCATTCTTCTCAGCTTAGAATTAAACTGAAATAGAATTCAGTGCTTTTATGACCTCCAGATTGTTTTATTATTGAAGTATAATATATCAGACATGGCAAAGAGGAGTCAAGTACAGTCATGGTTGGAGGAAAATTGATTGTTTTCTCTCCATTCAGGGTATAATGAACAAAAAAGTACGTTTGTCACTGTCAGCAATGTGCCTAGAGCTGGGGTCCTTAAGGAGCAGAGGGCTTTTGCAAAATCTGCTACTGTTTAACAGACCTCAGAAGCACTGATTTCTAAACCAGGAAATTAACAGGAGGCTGCAAAGAATTAAATGTCTCCAACTGTATCCTTCAAGCACTCCAATAAATTCATCAGCATATTCTTGACATAGACCAGATAAAACATGAAGTTGACAGTGACAGAGTGCCATCACCTGAGACACCAAAACAGGGGTTTTTTCTGCATTCTTGTCAGCAGCTTGTTTTTAAAAATTCTCAACAACGGGAGGAGAAAATAAGAAAGACTAGAGAAAAAAATCTTTTCAAAATGTCAGGATCCAGAATTATGCCCAGATGTTCAGTAGGAAACCAGTCACTGAAAACCTTGAATTGGCATCACTGTATTTTGATGCACAGCAGAAAAACACTTCCAAGGCAGAGCTGGCAAAGGAGCAGCATCTGCTACCTGCTAATTAACACTTTAAAGACGGCATTGCAGGTGGCTGAAGCAGAGCAGAGCAAACCCCGGGCGTGCTGGCACGCTGGACCCCGCTCCGCTGGGAGGGATCTCGCTCCCTCCCTCCTCGCTGCAGAATCCTCTCCAGAACCGCCTGCAGTCTTCTGCATTTGTCTGCTTCTTCACCGCCTTGACAGCCACTATTATAGTTATTTAGATGTTGTGTAACTGTATTACTTAATGTTTGCACAGTGCTTTGAATATGTGAATTGCTATCCAGCTATTCAGTGTTATTATTTCCATTAGGATGAGCCATAAAAGCATATTGAAAAAGACGGTGCTTAAGTTGAATAACCTCCTTTAAAAGGGAATAGCATATCCATCAACATGTTCCACTACCTAAATATTTGAAATTATGTCTGCATTTGCAGTACACACACACATACATGGACATGCATATTATTTTATGTCAAGGATCAGTATACTGGTTTAACTAGTCCTTTGGTTTATTGCTATCAAACAGAAAATATAAAACCCTACACCATGAATATAATAAAGATTTGGTTAAGTTAAAATTTAATAGCATGCCTTAATGACAGCATTAAGAAAACCAACCTTGGAAATCAAAATTAATGACATTCTTTGATGTCACTCTAACTGTCTCAACTTTGTATCTTGTACAGGTCAGACTAGTTTTATCAATTCAGGGAAATAAGCCAGAAATGTTGTACAAATGTAATTATACTATTAACATTTTAAAGACATAAATTGTAATGTGTATATTGGAACCAAAGTAAAATTACTTTTCTAATTCCAGGATAACTGCTAAGAAGAGTCATGCCCCTCAGTTTAAAACTAAGCATATGATGAATTGTGTCAGCATGACTACAATAGTATAGACTAATACTTTATGGCAGCTTGACTTGCTATATCAAGAATTCTGTGGGTTTGAAAAGCTGCACAGTCAATCAATTAAAAAAAAAAAAAAAACAAAACACCACAAACAACTGTTTTCTGACCATATGTGCATAGATAATTCCAATCCTCCCAGAGATTTATTTCAGAGAGGAACACTAGCTAGAATAAAGTTTCCTAACTTAAAAGTAACTAGGATGGAATTAATTAAAGGCACTCCATAGAAGACTGGTAATAGTTGTGGTGGATATAGAAGCATCTATGTTTGCACAGAGGGTTTTTTATAATTCATGGAAAAAAAGAACAAACCTACTTGTTAAAAGCCAGTCCATTTTTTCCAGCTGTAGTTTTTCATTTAATGAGTTATCTCTCTCTTTACAATGCATGCCTCATTTAAAAAGATTGATAGATTAATATTACTGAAGTGATAGCTTCAAAGAACATGTCACATCTGATGACAAGATATGTTTTCTTTAAATATGAAATCAAATTAAACATTTACTTTTTAACACACATTCTAAGGATCTCAGTTCACATTTGTTGGTTCAGAGGAAATCTGGAAGTACTATGGGTTGAGCATCCTAACAATTGCTTGTTAGGCAAGCTGGAGGCTGTGAAAAAAAGTTGGATTTCATTAGTATTTAGTCCAATTTTTTGGACTATAGGCTTAGAGAATTAATCAATGTTTGAGAAAGGATTATTCTGAGACTCATGTTGATATCTCCATCCTTCTGAATCAGTCACTAGAGTCTCTGTTACAGCCGATAAAGGAAAATGGGAACTTTTGGAAATAATTTATCCCAATGTAGATTGCAAAATGAAACAGACAGACCTCCATATGGGGAGACTGGAATGAATAGCAAAATTATGAAACAAATAGATTCCACATTGGCTCCAATACTGTGATCAGTAATTAGCTGTCATGGTTGTGTGTCTAGAAGAGAAAACAAAATGTCTTTAACATTTCTGTGTTGCCTTCCTCTCACCACCTCACTTAATAGAAAGAACAGTCTTAGAAGAGGAAAGGCAGGCACCTTAAATCCCTACATGAAGCTGGCTTGATGGCTGCAGATTTATTCAGGAAATAGAAGCTGCAGTTTAACATCCCATCTCTGGTTTTCCCAGCTGTCCTCACTTAGCTGCTTGGCACTTCCCTAGGCCAAGAACCCTTGGGAGACTGCCCTGGCTAAGGGAAGACATCCAGGAGAACAGAACGGCTTCTCCTCTTTCTTCATTTTGGCAGAAAATAGGGAAAAATTTCCCCTAAAGGTCACAGTAAAAATAGTTTTAAAAAAAACCGAACCCAAACAAACAAAAAAGAGCTCTCTAATGAGCAGAATCTTCAGATTTGCTCCTCCAGCCTAGCCTCTGAAGCTTCCCTTCCCCAGACCAGTGAGATGGTTGATACATAATTACCATTGCTGCCTCTGTCCTAGCATCCTTTCAGCCTCCATTTGGACCCTCTGCAGATTCCACTGCTGTTACCTCTCTGTTTGTTAGAGTTTTTCATTAAACACATCCAGAAGGAAAGACAGAGTGAATCAAGCCTGTGCCATTGTGAGTCTGTTTCCAGCCACCCTCTTCACTCAGCTTGCTTGCCTGCTTCCTGGACCTCACCATGTCTTTCTTCCCTAATCACTCTGTTGGCCTTTGGGCATGGACTGGCTCTCACAAGGGATATCCATATTGCTAGAAAAATGAGTAGAATGGGGAAAACTCAAACCCTGGACTTGTAAACATCCACATCACTTGCTACTTATTCCTGATTCTTATCTTCCTTTCAGTATAAGTATAGATATCAGCACAGTGTCCATGAAATCATTGATATGACAGTATAGATCGCTTCATAAGCTCTGCCTGATCAAATATTCAATGATGCTTCTCTGTGCAGGGAACTCTGAAGAGCTCGTCCTTCCTTGCAGAGCCTTACACTTTCACTTCTAAATGAAACCCTTGGCAGCCTTGCATATCTGCCAGAAGAGCTCTGCACAACACAAAGTACATTGTGGCTTCTCTCGTGGCTGAAGGTCACATCTCAATCAGTTAAGGAAGAGCCTGTATGTTCTTCCAGATGCTTTTCATACACAATTACAATATGGGCTGAGGTAACCTCCCTCTTTTTCTCAGACTAAATACTCTGAAACAATAAGCTGTTGAAATTCAAGTCATATCTTCCATCAAAGGTATGACTTCACTGTGCTCAGAAATGCTGTCTGGGGACAGCCAAAAAGGAGAATTATTTTACTGATCTTCTGGCACCTCCAGGAAGACTAATGAATCCATCATGGGAAGGTCAGAAAAGGCAGCACCACATCACTTCCAAGTCACTGCCACAGGAGCACCGGAATTATTTTAATCTCAAAATTTCTCCTTCAGCTTTTCAATTTAGCAAGCAGCTGCCTTTGGCAGAAACCAAGAGAGAAACCAAAATTTGGCAGAATGCAAGAGAGCTGAAATTGGGCTGAAATAATTTAGCATTGTGAAAGGATGGAGCAAAGGAAGTGGAGGGAGAGATGGAGGGAGAAGCAGTAGTACAAATAAAGTCACAGACTTTATTTTCTCCACACCTGTGATGGGAGGAAGTTAGAAGGCATATCCTTGTTGCAGAGAGGGTTCCTCTGAGAAGAGATAATCAGAGAAAGCTGTCATTTATCAAGTCACTCTGGCTGTCACTGTGCTGTTATTAACTCTGACTCAGTTCCAGCATTTCTGCATCAAATGGCATTAACACCAGCCTTGTGGAAATTATTGTTTCTTTGTTATATCAAAAAGTTATCAGATACATGCTATTCCTTTTATCTAAACAGTTTCTGTTATTTGGTTTAGAAGCAAGCAGGAAATAAAGGAAGCAGGAGCAAGACAGTTCTGAGAGCACAGAACTGAAAACACAAATGTTTATTGTAGAGAGATGCTTAGGTAGGGTGGGCAGGTATGAAGAAAAAGTGTCATTTATAAAAGAGCACTGGTGGTCAAGTTAAAGATGCCCATTGCAAAGGAGTTGGACTAGATGACCTTTAAAAGTTCCTTCCAACCCAAGCCATGCAAGTATTCTGTGATCAGTCAGGTGGCTCTGAGGTAGCCCTGAGGTGGCACATTCTGCAATGCCCATTTTACTTTTAAGGCAAAATGAAGGAATGGTGTCCAATTACCCCTTTCTACAAACTGTCACTAAGGAGAGCTGTACATCTGCTTTCAGAGTAGAGAAATATTCTCAACACCAATATCCAACATTTTGTGAAATGAAATACATTTTGCATCAAGTTAACATTAGGATTGGAATAAATAGACCCATTTCTTCTCAACATGCCTGTGTGAGTGGAAGCATAAAACAGCTTCTGCCTAGATTCCTAATCTGGAATGTTTAGATGTCATCAGTAACTAATATAAATTATAAGTCAATGATTGGCATAGAGAGCTTTAAAATCTTAACTCATAAGGCAGGTTATTGCAGAAATTAGCTTAAAAACTAGTTTTGTAGTGAAGAATCAGCCAGGTATTCTTCCAACTACTGATAAGTTTAAGGTCCAAAGAACATGATGAAGGGCTTTCTAGTGAGGCAAAGTTCAGCTTGTTGAATGACAGCTGTGCAAGGTGGTTTTTACACTAGCTCTGCAGAGGAAATACATGACAAGTACAATGCCAAATTTGGAAGATATGTAGCAGCCAATCTCCTACCTTTGTATATTGCTGCTCAAAAACATCTCACTGGGTTACTGTTCTTCGCTTATTTCCTGTTCTTATTCCCCCGCTCTAGTACCTCTACTTCAACCCTATCTATGAGCTACAAGAACCAGAGATTTTCAAATTCCAAATTGCATCAGAAAGCTGCAATTGTGCAGCAATGCCTAGGACTTCTGCCAGTGCAAAAGAAATCAGATTCTTTTTACTGAAGGCTGCTGAAGGAGAAACACAGTCCTTTATCACACAGAAATGTACAAAGTTCTCTCCTGGTAGCCCACTGGTTTATATTGTATGTTGCATTATTAGTCTTGTCTTCTGAAAACACTCAGAAACACTCAGCAAGAGTGAATTCCACAATATCCAAAGGAATTCTACAGGCAAACAATTGACCTGCTATTAGTGTAGATGGCATGGAGCTTCACATCCCACCAGACATGTGGTTGTCAGTAGCAGGAGAGCAGCTGCAGTCTCTTTTTTTGGAGCTGGCACACAATGTCCTCTCTGGGAGCCCAGAGTACTCCTTTGCCCCTGAAAGAAATCATTTCACTTCTGTCAGATAGTTATAATGAGAAAATAATTAGGAATATTGTGGGTGTTTCATCATGTATTTGGTTTTCAGGTGATACTTCCGTATAGAGGGAAAAAACATGGCTAAACATAGAATTTGTAAAGGAAGGTTATATAACCTTCCCACTGATATAACAGTTCATTTTATCTATTTTCAGGCTCGAGAGAAATACTTTTGTTCCTTATCATTCATGTCTCTCTATAAATTTGTCAGTGGGAATGTGACAGTGTCACTCACTCAAAGGCAGCACTATCCCAAGGAATATTATGCAAATGTTACATCACAGGAAAAATAAGTACCTGACAAACCCCATCCTTAGAGAGGTCACTCACTGTGTAGAAGCAGAGACAGCTTCCATTGCAGTTGTCTAAGGACTTTTCCAGAAATAGGTTTCACTGAGCCCTGACAATGTTTGGTGCTGTAGAGCTGAGGCCTAAGATGTGATCTCTGTCTAAAAACATCAGGGAACTTTGAGATAAAAGTTATGCTCTACACTTAATGCTTCATAGTTCCAGACAATCTTGAGCTCTATTGTATATTTTCCTATTTCATTTTGAATATATTTGATTTATTTTATGGCTGCTACTTAGTATATGGGTGTATAAACATATAGATATATATGCATATATATGAGTATATATATAGTGTGTGTTGGTACTGACTACTTACTTGGTGAGAATCCTTCCTCAGCATGTTATGATTTTTGCAAAGCCTGTGAAAGAAAGACAAAAAGATGGAGTGACAAAATCTCATGTCAAAGCATTTTCTTTAGTAGAATGAAAGGACAAGGAGTAGATTACTATGAAAATTGGAAACAGAATTTAAAATAAAGTAGAAAGAAAGGAATGGAAAATTAGATTTTTTTGGGCTAAATATGCTGTCTTCTTTTCTTTAAGGGCTACCAGAGAAGTTCAAAGATTGATGGTTTATATTTCAGACAGTAATACTTTTTACAGTTTCTCCAAAACACACCTCTACCCCAAAGTGTACCTTTTTTCCCTCTTTTATCTTAATATGAAATAAAATTGATTCTGACTGCATGAGTAGAAGCTGACTGTAGTGAAAAACTCCAGTGACAGTAAAATAGCAACTTTTAAGTGCCTCAACATAATAGTGAACTCAACACTTTCATTTTCTCACAGATTTGCATTGGTCTCTTTACTAGTACTTGTATTAAAAGAGTTTCATGGTCTTTTTTCAAGGCAAAACCTGGGTCCATGAGCACTGTTAGTCCGTAACCCAAACATGGAAACCTTAAAAGAGATTTCTGGAAGCAGCCAAGTGCCTGCTCAAGGAACTAGGAGATTAAGACCATAATCCAAGGTGCAGGTGGTTCTTAATTCTGGTAAAGCTGTAATTTCCATGTTCTTTTCTCCTCTGGTGATCTTAGAGCATTTTTGAGGGGGGAGTGCCATCCCCCTCTCCACCTTTTATACATCAGTTTCACAGAAAGCCCATCAGCCTGTTTCTAAGTAAAAACATATTTCCACGTGCTTTCATGATAATTTAAGGGTGGTGAGCAACACTCCCTGTATCTTATCCCTGCCTACATTTCCAGTTACAACGCAAGTATCCAGAAAGAGAAAACTGTTGGTGTAGTTAAACTGGATACAGCAGTAGATTGGAGCTAGCTCTACTAGAAAGATACTCAAGTGAAATTCCTTGTTCCTGCCCCAAATTTCTCCGTTGTCCAGAACTAATTTACGTAGAATTGGAAAAAAATCTGGGGAGAGACTTCATAAATATTATGGTTAAAAACCTTTATCTTCACTGATGGCGTATTCAAAACTTTCAGTAATGTTTGGCATGTACGTTTAATAAGAACTTTAATGGAAGAACCTTTCACATAATGTATTTGAGTAGCAAAGAGAGAAATGAGGCATTTACAGGGCAAACAATAATACATATTTTTCACGGTACTTACTTTATTTTTTACATTTCCCGTTGTTGTTTGTAAAACTCACAGTACCAGGGCTGTTTCAACACTTGAACTTTACTCAATGACTTTGTCAACTTCATTGTCTTTCAGCATTATTCAAGTATTCTCAATTAATTTTAGAGTAATGGGAATTTTGGAAAGCAAAGATTGTAGTGAATATTTGATGAAGTAATGGTAAGTCAACAGTCTAAGCATGGCTTGATTATGGAAATGAAATTTGGGCAGGGAATTAAACTATTAAAGCAGAAAACGTCTAATTAAATGGAAACCATGCATTAAACGTCACTTATTCTTTACACAAGAATTATTTTTCAAGTTCTATTTAAGCAGTTTTATACAGCAACATATAATTAAAAATCTAATACAACCTTCAAATTATAAAAGGCATCCTACTTCTAACAGGAAATAGCAGCCCACTTTAAGAGGAAAAAACAGCCTATGTTTCCATTAACTGAAACAAATATTTTCACTTTCAAAATGTATTTTATGTTTTATGTTCAGCATACAGAACACAGAACTGATTTCATGGAAAAAGTAAAAAGAATAAGAAAATGGATTCACAAGTGTATGAAGTACTTACACATCTTCTAGATAGTAGAGGAAATGCTCTCAGCTCCTGAATGCTTCATAAACACTAGCATGCATACTCTGTAAAGTTTGTATCCAAAAGCTCATCATCTGCTTATTATTTACTGAATGTCAGTCTCCCAGTTAACACATTTTAATAATTCAGTCCCAAATCAGAAACAATTGCACATGATTTGCATTTACAAAAGATCATGAATAGAAGAAAGTCAGCCGGCAGATAGCGCAGGGACTGGCAATGCTTGCCAGCCCTTAATGCCAGTGACAGGGATGACAGATTGGTCACCTTATCACAGAATTGTAGGATCATAGAAGCCCAGAATGGTTTGGAAGGGACCTTAAAGATCATCTCATTCCAACACCCCTACCAAGGGCAGGGATCCCCTTCACCAGACCAGGCTGCTCAGAGCCCCATCCAGCCTGCCCAGCCAGAGATGGGGCATCCAAAACTTCTCTGGACAACCTGTGCCAGTGCCTCAGCACTTTCTGATGACATCCTCATGATAGACATTGCACCCTCATATATTTAGGCTCCTTTATCCTGATGCCCAACTTTGTCCTCAAATGGCAACAAACAATTCAAATGTTGTATCAGCAGTCTTTGTGTCACTATAATGTCTCAGAGGCCAAATGACAGTGTGGAATGGTGCTGTGGCTGATTAAATGAAGAACAGAGACAGGTTTCCTGTCTCATCCTCATAAGTGAGTGTATGATCACTGAAAGAAAAACACAGAGATAGTTTATTTGGTTATGAATCATTTTTCCAAGGAGAATGAACCTTTTTCCACATTCAATAAGGAATTTCCAGTGTAAAAAGATACCTGAAAAAAAAAAAGAAAATTATTTGTTTCTTCATTTTTAGATGAAGAAATGTGATTTTTTTTAAATTTAAAACCCTTTTAAAAATTATATTTTTGTTTTTATATGTAATTTTATTCCCAAGGGGAAAACTTGATTGCTTGAATATCAAAGTGAAAAATCTGTTAGAATTATGTATTTTTAGTCTACTTACAATCTAACCACCACACAAGCCACAGCAATTAGCTAAAGATGGGAGACATAGGTAGTCAGCAGTTGCGGCTTCCTAGCAGTTTAAATTTTGCCAAGCTATTTCCAAACATGCACATGAGTGACTGAAAAGATCTTAAGAGTGAGACCTCTTATTGGGTCATGAAGGTGTCCTACCCAAACCTGACATGTCTGAGGGAGAGCTCAGAAGAATCTGCTTGAAAATTTAATGCTTGCTACCAAAAGCTCGTATGTTTTTAAGTTCAATTAATTTCTCACTGGTTGTTTGGGAATTTCATGCATCATCCTAAATAGTCTGATAATACTATATTATTGTAAAAACTACCTGGAACTCACCCCAAAGCACACACAGAAACAAAAACTTATAGCAGATTGTTCTCAGAACATTGTAAGATCAGGAACACGAATAACTAAACATCAGAATAGCACAGTTATTTTAAAAATTGTTCTGGCTGGCTAGCATAATTACCCATGTCACCCCAAACCAATTTTTCCAGTGGAGTTTGAGTCTCCAGATCAGCACTAAAGTGCTGAGTATAGCTAACACATTTGGGGCATCAGGGAATTTAAAGACTGAGAAAAGCTGTTGAGGAGAGAAAGTAATGGTGGCTAATACCAAATGAGATCAAAAGAAACCCATCAGTATGAAATGGGCTGTGTAGAATGTCTCCCAGTATGGCAATTGCATTAATGAGCATGCAGTTTCATGAAGCCAAGTTGTTACAGACACTGGACAGTGATACTAATTACACCCTATGAAATATAAACAACTCATAAATGTAAAAAATCTGCTCTAAATCCTGCAGTCAGCTAACACGTAGATGTAGATTCACTAGGCGGATAATGGTGTGAATTTCCTTGCTCCCCAGGTTCTGACATGGGAGAGTCAACATGCATGGATCAACAAGAAATGGGGGTAGTGAAATACCTTTGCTAATGTGGGGAAGAGTTCTTCAGCTCTGGAACAGAAAGCCAGGTCAGTTATGCATGATTCAGGATGTTTTATGATGGTAAAAGGACCTGAGGGCAGGAAATTCAGACCTAGGATTCAGTGAGATACAGGTAGGAGCTGTAATTCACTCTCTGCGAGATATAAGAGACATTCTGACTCTAACACCTCTGTACATGGCCCAGTCAACATCTCTAAAACAAACCAAATCTATCCAAAACTTCTGTGAGCCTAACACACTTCCAGCAGCACATGAGTGGAAGCTGTTACAGCTGCATGGTCCCAGTGTAGCCAGACTCAGAACTCCTCTGAGAGCACTGAGGAAAGATTGTTATTCCCTTAGACCCTTCTTTAGTGACACTTTAAAGTCCCAATATACCTTTGCTCATCTCTTAGAGACTTTCACGTGACTTCTGAGACTTATAGGATAGGGCAATAGTTTTAAACTANGAACTATGTGGTCTTTAAAGGTCTCTTCCAACCCAAACTATTGTATGATTCTATGGTTCTACATTGCTGCAGAACTGTTTTCAGGTGTTTTGAGCTGAACAAGTACACAACACCACCACCAGCAGAACTAAAGGATATTCAGGACAAGGAGTCGAGACAGAGGAGATCAGGCAGAAAGAAACACAAGGATTTCTCTAGAATTACTCTGTCATAGTTCATTCTAACCTAAGGCCACAATTTTCTCCCTTTCTTGTCATTATATTAGTTTTGCCGGTTATTTTGGTGGAGCAAATTTCTTCCTTGCCCATTGAAATAATTGGCAAAGTATATATAGTCTATAAGTAGACTCCATCTCCATTCACTTCTTTTTCAAAAGGAACACATCACCTGCTTTCCCTTTGCATTGCAACAAAAACACTATAGGAAAATGCAGAGGATCCTCTTCTCTGGATAAATGTGAAGATTGCATCCTTAATATGATGTATTAGATGCCATGCATGTAACTGATGGCTCTAAAAGCTATCCCTACTTTTCAGTATTGTCTTGCTGTTGTGAAGGAGTCTTTTTGTAAATACTTGCTTTTGGAAAAATATAATGACAAAACACTTTCCAGGTTTCCATGACTGCTGCAGTGTTTAATTTATTTTGATTCATTCTGTGTTTACATCTGCTTTCAGTCTTTGTGTCCCCTCCTTTGAGAATCCACCTAGTTCATGCTGATTTCCAAAAAATTGATTGGGAATTTCGTGTTACAGCTTTCCTCTAAAGAAAAAAAAGAGGGGGAGCATTTGATTTAGTCATTCTTCCCCCTGAAAGATTTGTGAAGTACAGGATATAACTATAGCAGATGTGAATAAGAAACAGAGCTCTTAAGTCATATGTGTTACACAGTTATTTCATTGGAATAACAGGAGCTTTTCCTTTCATTGCCTCATTGTAGTTTGTTCCAGCTCTTGGCTAGTATTTCCAGTAAGCCTCATAGACCCATATGAACCATAGAAGAAAAGACACATAGTTTTAACCTCCATTCAGCAAAACACAGAGTGCCTTTACTGCTAACAAAATTAAAACATATGATTCAATTCCTTTGAACAACTTTCTCAAAGTTATCTTTTCACTCCATATTTTCCCTTTCATATTTGACATTTTATACCCTTTTAGTTGTAGATCTAATTCCAACTACATGGCTAAAAGCCTGGGTGTGTCTTTTTAAAGATCCTTAGTTATGAACCAACTGAAAAGATTTTTACAGTCAGTGAATCACACAAAACTTACACCTGCAAAAATGCATGTTTATTGCAGATTTCCTCATGAACTGGTCAAGTGCACGAGTATAAATCCACGTTAGCAGATGTTGCCCCTGATAGCCATGCAGTTTGAAAGCTGCTTGAGATTTCCTAAGAACATTTTCTTCGAGGGAAGAGTAAAACGTGGAAGCAAAGACAAGTCTGTTGTCTTTCTCTCCAGCCTGTTTTCAAGGGCAATGATACTTGACTATTCCAGCACTGAAGCATAGTAATGAGGAAGCTTCTCCCATCTGGCTTTAGCTGACTCAGATTTATCTTTCAGTCTTCTGGCTTTTCACCCCAGTTCATGATATGAGGAGAAGCTATGCATGTTACTAATTTTCCAGTCAGATTTTTGTGTGAATTGTGACAATAGGTAAGGATCTGGGTAGGCTTTAGAATTGGATAGATAAGTCCACTCTCCTGTGAGGAGAACCAGCCTTTGCCCTTTCTAAGCATTTTTACAATGACTTTTGGGGACACTTAATTCAGAGGGAATCAATTCACTGATTTTTACAAAATTTACCACGATTCCAAAATTTTTGCTGTCTTAAATAAAAGATCATTTGAAAGGAAAAATATGCATAATTGCAGTGATTTCTGGTTTTCCTCTTTACTACTTCTGGGTTTCTTCCTTTACTGCCATGTCTCCTCCATTTCCTATGTCCCTCTGTTTAAATATAAAGTTAAATAGTTTCCAGATGCAATTTTACTGCTCCCTTACCCACATAATGAAAACTAAAAGACACTGTAGAATCCCTGTTGAGACACTGCTATCAATAAGTTTGGCAAATAACTGCCATAAAGCTTTTTTATTGCTCTGCTGATTTAAAAAGTAAGTCATGGAGAACCGAATGACGTGCAGTAATGGTTTAATAGTAACAGATTCACTTTGGGGGTGTCATGATATGTCTTGAGAACTTTTGTTTTAAAATATGTGTAAAAGCACACAGGATACAGTTTGGCAAGTGAAACCTTTCATAGGCTATAAAGTGTAATTAGTCTGTGGCTTAATCCAGTTACATTTGTATGATAAACAAAGCTGCTGAGAAAAATCACACCATGTTTATTCCTAAAGCAAAATACCTATACAATTTACTTCGATTTCCTTTAACCTTTCAGTATGGCCAGTTTGCACCTTTTTGGTTCATAATAACAAGAGGAAAAAACCCAACCAAACAAAGAAAAAAAAAAAAACCTCCCAGATGTTGCTTTTTTATGTTGAAGCCAACTTGATGCTTCTGTCAGAGATTATTTACACCTAGAAACCAGAGTAAAACGACACACTCTATAAGGCTAAATGAAAGACTGTGTCTTTCTAATTTTAAATGTAGGAAAAGTTTAACATTCAAAGTCACCTATGTGACTTTGTCTAACAAATAGTTAGTCTCTCTCATAGTTTTTTTCCATGAGGACTTTATATCTCCCTTTAAACAAAATAGAAAAGAATTTGGGTTTTTTTGTCCAGACACACTATATTTTTACTGCATATCAAATATACTTGAAGCTTACCTTGGACCCGGTATTGCTTTTGGAAGCAGAGTATGAACCATAATACCAAAACGGATGGAAAACATTAATTTCTGTACGTAATTTTCTTCATATAAGTCCCATATTTCTGAATGTATTCTTAGAATGGTAACAAGTACACCTGATCAGCATAAATGAGGTCAGAACTCAGGTCAGGGAGTAAACCAGTTCCCTTCAAAACAGTGCAGTATGTCAGGATTTACATAAATTAAGAAAATTATACTGGCTGTATGACACCAGCTGGATTTTCTGTTGAACAAGACCATGTGACAGCATCCACTTATTTTGTGGTGCAGGTTCAATCAGCACTGGCTTGACTCAAGCTGAAACTTGTTGCAAAGACCTGTAGCTGCTGTCAGAGGAGAAGTATTTCTATTATATCAATGATGCTTTTGCTACTTGTTTTCAGCAAGGATAAAAACAACCCTTCTCTTCAGTCTGAAGGTTTTCCCTTCCCTTTTGCAATTACACTCAAAAACTCTCATGTTTTAAAGGACTCTTTTTCCTTGGAAACACATTCCTAGCCTCCCTAAACTCTCCTGATTTTCTCCTTTGCAGTCATTTGAATGAAATTAGCCACTGGTACAGGAATCTGTCAACATCTGGCATTTAAGGAAAATAGCTTAGTAGGAGACAGAAAGCACTTCTGAATTTTTTTTAGAGTAGATACTCTGTTCTTTGAAAGAAGTGCTTACTTACACTGTTGAAGATCATATGAAGTCTCGGCTTCCAGTACAAGTTTATATCTTTTTCACTGGGATTATAGAGGTCTGTCTTAAAATCCAAATGCTGCCATGGAAACTGTCTACATTCTTTTACTCAGTGGGAGAAGTATTCTAGAAAAATTTCTGCTCCAAGCATATTTTTATTCTATCGCAACTCATTGAGGCTGTAAAATGGAATGGCCACAGCTGCTTGAGATGGTCATGAGGAGTTGCAGTAGCAGGATGCAATCTGCTTAGGCCATCTCCCATACTGAAATGTGGAGATACATTCATTTTATGACATCATTTTGCATATAAATGTCTATATGAATGAGTCACTAACAAATGATGTAATGAGAGAAGCAGGATCACAAAACACTCATATGGTCTCTAATAAATTACAAAATTCATATATAGGGCCATACTGGGTAGAGAATTCCCAATTAGATCATTAAATATGTTTATCCTGATAGTCCCAACACTGACCACAGTAGAACATATGTGAATTGGTCAGAGAAAAACACCTTCCTAATTATCCATCAAGGCCCATGAAATTAGAAGAAATAACATAGTGCAATAGATAAAGGAGTTATTAATAGTCCACAAGAGAGAAACTCACATTGCTGAGTAGAAAGTTTGGCATATATATTCTTTCCATCTCTAATTCCTGGGAGCCTGTGGAAAAATCTATTGACTAGCTAGAGATGAAGTATGAGTAATTACATTATGTCATAATTTTATGCTTAGCATCTGGAGATGATTCTGTCTTCAAAGTCAGAAACTAATATATGGCAACAATGAACAATGAATCTGAATCTCATCTTCATTAAATTGTGTCTTCATTGCTGTAATTTCAGTCTATTTTTTCTCCTAATATTCAGTCATACTAACATCAGCTGATTCAGGATGTGAATAGCTAATTAGATTCTCATGATTTCATGCATCTCAAAGATGAAGCTGAAATTTGCCTGAATTCTTCTGGAAAAAAAAAAAAAGTAATGCTTAAAGAGTCAAGATGTACAGCTCTGTAAATAGTGTAAATAAAACTTGTTTTCATATTCTAATCAAGTGGAATAGACAGTTTGGTGCCTCCTGAGTAACTACATGGTTCAGGTTACTGACTGGTTTCATTAAAGGTCAAGAGACAACTTTCTTTTAGTGGCTCTGAAATACTGGAGAAGTTAATTTGTGAATCACACAGTCTTTGGTGTGATAGCCTCCATCACCAGACATGTGTAGCAGCTAGAGGTGTTATCTTCTAGAGCTGCTTGTCCAGCTATCACACCACCCCAGATTGTATAAAATCTCTTGGCTGTCTTGCTGATTAGGGTCTATTAAAAATACTGAGCAATAGCAATTTGAATTAGAATTAAACGTTTGGAGTGATAAGGCAAAGTTGGTTTGGACCTCAAGGTATATATTGTGAGTGTTGAATATCACTGCCAGGTCAAACAGGCACTTTAATCTGCTAACACAAGGTATGTCAGTGAACAGGTCAGGTCATACACACAGTGAGTTTCATTCTGTTTCAGTCTCCCTCTCTGAATAGTTTCACAAATACTTGTTTCCTTTTTCAGCCAACTCACCTCAAAGCTTGTAGTCAAAGCAAGTACAGAGCTCCCAGAAGTTTGCACTAATTTGCCTCTAAGGGTGGTGTAAGTTTATTTGAAAACAAAGAGTTTTTGGAAACATATTTCATAGAATCATAGATCTGTTACATTTGGGAAAGATCTCCAAGACCATAGAGACCAACTTCAGTTTTCTGGAAACACTGTCTTTCCTTGAGATGGGATAAGGGTATGCCATTAGTTCTTTTGGCCACAGACCTTAAGATATGTATCATTGTTAATTGTGTGGACATAAGTCCTTCTGCAATTGTATCAGCATCATATTATAAACTGCTTTGTTCTCACACAGTCAAGAATCTAATCTTAAAACAAGGTATCCCAATTACAGTGTAATTTATGTGATGATATTTCAATAGTATTTGGATTATAGCAATTAAATTACAATCCTGGTCCTTCTGGTGGCCACAGTGGTACTACCACTGACATCAACAAAAGCCAGATGAGATCCAAAGGGAATGGCAGAGCCATTGTTCACCTGGAAATCACTTCTACCAAGAGAGATTCTCATACTCATGCCTAATTCATTTCCTGCAGACAGGTAAACACTAAGTACATAGGCAAAATGGAAAAGTTCCTGATTTCATTTACTGGTGTGGTTTGAAGGTGAATAGACTGCATTTAAACTGGTGTAAGATCCAAGGCCCATGTTTTCTTTACCTGGACTGTTTCCCCTCCACAAGCCTAGCACCTTCTACACTACACAGTTCCTTTTTTTGAGATGCAGTGGCAAGGGACACGTTGTGACAGTGTCCCTCGGGCACAGGGGCACAGCCATCCTGCTGCCCAGGGCCATAGGCTGAGCTGTGCCTGACTGTGTCAGCCTTCCCAGTTCTGATTTACACTGCAGCCCCTAGGTCTGCAACCTGACAGTCATAGAGATTTCAGTTTCTAATCAGATATATCTTTCCATCAGCCATCTTCTTCCCCACATTTCCCCTACCACTGATTTTTCCTGAATTGAGACTACACATAGTTGTAATGCTAATGTCACTTCAGACTAGCTTCAGTCCATTCCCCAGAGACCTTGCTTGTACATTCCCTGTCAAGGTTGACATTACATTAAAATGGTAGGCCTGAATTAGGCTGAAGGTTCATCTCTCTGACACTCTGACAGGTACATGGCCTCCAACAATTTCTCAGATTTTTTTGAGGCTCACTGGGATTGTATTCAGGTTCCTAAATATAAGTGCCTGCTGCTATTTCAGATCCCTGTGTGTATCTTTCTTGGCAGCCAGCTGTTTCTTCAGGAGGTCACTGGTCTTCCACAGATCCTGTGGCATGTCTTTCAACTCCAGGCAGGTGTGTCATGTATTTTAAGATATCTATTTCTGGCCATAAATCCCAGAAGTCATGTCTCTATGTTCAGTACTCTTTGATAAATTTCTGCTCTATGTATTAGCCTACTCTTTTTAATTACACAGTTTTAGCTCTAATCTCATGACAAGAAGGTTCATAAGTTTTAGGAAAATTTGCATGCTTTTGTTGATTATGAATTTGCTATTGCAATAAACCTGAAGCTGAAGCAGAGGCCTCTTGCAGCTGTAGGACAGATGCACACAGGTATAGTTAATACTTGCTTGCCTTAAAGCCATACCTAAGCACATTAAAATACCATCACCATCCTCAACAAAGCATATTGTCACATAGCAGTGTATTATAAGGCAAGTTAAAATTTGAATAATAGCCATAACTGCAAAACACAAATGGTGACTTGAGATATGGCTTCAACAATCGGATGCACAAAAAAACATGTGCAAGTACTAAAATCTTCAAGAGGAGAACTAAGGATGCAGTGGGCAGGAAGGGTATCTGATAGAACTAGAATTCCTTACAGAAAGCAAAACCACTACAAGACCTGATCCCAAAACCAAAATATTGAGAATATCATGCTTTTTTGGGGGGTATGGGACAGAAAAACTTGAAACTTCAAGGATGAATGAGAAAAAAAAAGAAAACACAGCCCACTTTAGTTCTGGCTTCCCACATCAGAGAGCTTTGAGGACCATCAGGAATTACAGCCATCAATTCGGACTGAAACAGCATCCAGTCCACATGAGTAGTCACAGCTGTAGTTCAGGATAAGCTCATAAAAGACAAATTTGTTCTAGGTGTGGTGATAATTAAATTCTTTTCAATGTCAATCATGATTATACAGACCTCCATCAATTCCCACTCTTATCCATGTGTTTAAATAGTTCTTCCCTATTTATCTGTTCAAAATATGGAAGAAAATTTTTAACTTTAAACATCTGTAACCTTTTTCTTAACATTTTCAAGTTCTGCTACAGCCTTTTAAGATGGAGGAAATAGAATTGCTAAAATTTCAACTCGCCAGGGCCTAAGTAGAGACCTAAGAACATCCATAGCTATCCATTCTGTTCTTTTCTTACTAATTCCTGACAGCTGACTCGCCACTGTGGCTGCTTGCAGAATTTCTTGTGGGTGTGGCAGAACAGGTCTTTGTGTGGCATCATTAGGTTTTGGTTAATTGCTGCTGTTTCACAGGGTTTGTATATCATATTGCATGGACTTCTCCAATTTACAGATGAAGTTAAGATCATATTTATGCTGTGTAGGATTAACACTTTCAGTTGCAAGTGACTTAAAATAGGAATTTTGCCTAACTAAATCACTAGCTCAGTTATTCTCCCTGAACTTGTCTATAACGGAGGGAGAAAGAAAGAGATCCCCAGAAAGGTTTTTCAGAATGTTCATAAAACACTACAGAGAAAAAGGGGCTTGGGGTTTTTAATATAATTCTGGCTGCACATTGGGATACAAACAGTACCATATCCCCTTATAATGAAAAAGTAATTCATCTAAGTGAGACCAAGAGGTGTATTTATGTTCTTTTTCACTGCTGGTTTTAATACACAGTTCCTTTTGGGGTTTGTTTGGTTTCTTTGAGTCTCAGTCCTCCACAGACTTCCCAGGACTCAGCACTCTGTTATTGCTTATTTTATTCTTCCCACTGCTCTGCTGGCTGTAGGAGTTCAATACTGTTAAGTTCCAAATTATTGTTCATTATGGAAATTGTGTGAAGAGAAAAAAAGAAAAAAAAAAAAAAACGGGAGAACTGGTCACAACAGAGTTTGTAGAATACTGCATGCACAAACCATTAATTCCATGACTGTTCAAGAGATCATAGTATTTTCTTTCCCGTAATAGCCACCATGATATTTCCTTCTGCTCCTGTGTCTTTGCAGTATTACAGATTTAGAGTTTCAGGTATCTTGAATTAGGATTTTTTTTTCTATCTTTATGCTTCTGCAGGAGGTATAGAGAAGCACTAAGAAGTATTGGAATCTTGTGCTTAACTTAATTTTAGATATTCTGAAGGTTTATTTAGCAACAGTAATAAGAAGGTATTTATAGATATGTCATGACTGTAATCAAGCATTAGTAATACTCATGAGTGTAGACATTTTATGGATAAACTGATATAAATATATATAATGAGAGGATACTGTGGAAATTGAGTTTAAACAGCCTGTTTCTCCTAGAGCACAAATTGCTGCTATTCAAGCTGAGTAAAAAAGAAGATATCTACCCCTAATGAAAAAATCCATCACTTACTCAGGATCTTAGCACAATTTAGGTTTCAATTCTATGAGTCACTTCAGGAAGATTTAGATAAAATATCACATAGTAAGTTCCTTGAAATTTAAATATTTCTATATTATTTGCTTTGCTCTCTTTACCAGAGATGAAAATCAGTTTATCTGCAATGTTTGAGTGAACTAGTTTATCACCTTGTTCCCTGAGCGGGACGGCCACTGACACTGGGATTTTCATTTTCCCATAGCTGACAATAATTAACCACATTTGTCACCCTCATTGATTTTATTAGCTGTGGATCCAATATTTCCACCTTGATACAAGCAGAACTCCAGGCCGCCCAAGTAATGGCTGATAAACAGAGTCCTACATAACTTCAGGCATAAACAGGTTTTCCTTCTATAAATAGTCATTCATATATATATATTTATATATATATATATGTATATATACATATAATGTCCCCTTATTTTATTGGAAATAGGCATTTTTCTCCTATATATCTATTTCACTATCAATCAGCCTCCTAGCTACAACAAGCCAACTCTGAGCCCACAGCAAGAACTTCAGCCATCATCTCAGAGTTTGATTATTTTCTTGACTTTTTTTTTTGGTGCCTGGAAGAAGGCTCTTTGATATGGGAGATCAGGAGGAATGCATGGATTGCTGCCGAGGGATGGGCCATGAGCCAGTTTTTATTCTGTCAGAATGGGCAAGCCCTGGTGAAAGCTTCCCAGAGGGATTGTGGAGCCTCCATCCTTGGAGATACTCAGAACCTGTCAAGACACAGCTCTGTATGACCCTACTTTGAGTGGAGAGTTTGGACTAGACAATCTGAACAAGTACTGCATCAACAATTCTGTAATTCTATTAAATGTCCAAAAACGGCCAACCCCAAAAGAGCTATTGCACCATGGAGTGTGCTCTGGAGTAGGGGTTTACATTCCTATCCTTACTCCCAGGAAGGGAAAACATCTGATAGAGCTGGATGGAAGAAGTACCACAAAAACTGCACCAGGTGCTGTTGAAGGCTGCTCACTGCTGTAATTCAGACTGCAGTAATTTTCTGCAGGGAAATGAGATTTTTCAAACAATTCAGGATCTGACTCTGACTGAAAGCAACAGGAAGTTCTTTCTTCCTCTTTGGTAATCAATTCTCACCATATAATGGAGTGAGTGGAAACACTTCATATCAGGTTGCAAACACCTAACATATCTTAGTCTAACCTCTCCATTTATCCTGTGTCTTTATCCTTACATCTGTGCAACAGTTCTAAGACACAAGGAGCTCTGAATAATGCAGTCTTTGCCAGATGACAGAAGAACAGTGGGTTTTTCTGCTCTCAAGTGCTGCAGTCCCATTCTGCAGCTTAACACAATATTCATCTCATGTCTGAACAGCATCTCACCCAATCCAAAATTATGTCAGGTTAAAAACCCTGATTTTTGAACAATCAACATCTACCCAATGTCTGTTCACAACTTCTCCTCCTCTCCAAACTGGACTTTTTCATATTAACACAGGAGCAGGACACTTAGAGCTACTTACCAGCACCAACTGCTGTTACCCTAGAGATGGTGTCTTATGATAGCAACAGAAACATGTCACAACACTAAGGAGACTGCTGCCCTTCAGTCAGATCTTTGTAGATGTGCAGCAGCCACTGACCCAATTTCCACAGCTTTGGCTTTGTCTCAGGCACTCTGTCTATGCACAAGAAGGCCATTTCAGTAATGACAATGAAATGTCTTCACACTTCAGTAAGCTGGGATGATTTGGAGAACTCTGTGCTCTCTCTTGCTTCTGCTTTTGTGGTTGGTTGATGCAGGTAAAGCAAGAGGAACTCCTTCATCACACCTTTCATGGGTAAGCTATTTTCCCTTCATTCTGCTGGGAGCTGAGGTACTAAGTGAAGGAAAACTTATTTCTCTTGTTCACAGGTGAACAACACATACATTTCCTGTGTTTGAGTATTTTCAAGCTCTTTATAAAAATAAGTGATAAAACAAAACAAAACTGCTTGCTTGCTTGCCTTAGGATTAAACACAGGCACAGCTAGAATTTCACAAAAAATTATTCATACCATCAATTTTTAACTGAGATTTATTGACCTTTCAGTACTGTGAACTAATAAGGCTTTCAAGGAACAGTATAGTATTAATTAGAAAGGGGAGCTCTCAATGGTTGCTAAGAAACAACTATATATTTGTAATCACTTTTTTACCCTTGGCAGCAATGCCTTATCATAGATTCAAGAATGTTTCTCTCAGAACAAATCCCTGTCGTTTTCAATTAGCAGGCTAAGAATTTAAAATCTAGCTGCTGATTAGTATAACAAGACAGGAGGAGGTATGTCTGCTGAAGTAAAGAGAGAGAATCACAAGTAATGTATATATTAAAGGCCTAAACATGACATGCAGGTCTGGGCATGCTGAATTAGCAGGTTCATAGCATGGTTTTCATCTAGGTCAACTAACAATCTCACAGAGAAAAGCCAGGCATGGTTATGGGGGCACCATGACCAGGCAGCTCTTCCAGCATGAAGCTCAGGTGCAATCACCCTCCTTTAGGACAAGATAGCTTGTCATGCTGATTGGCTTTGGGGCTAGCAGTGGTCACCAGCCAGCTTTATCTGAAGCTACAGAATAGCCACAGAAACCCATAGAAACCTAAAAAAATCAAAGAATAGATAATAATCAAAAACCAAATATGCTATTGAAAGATGGGACACTTTAACACCTTTGCAATTTTCCCTCAAAAATGACTCTTAATTTTTTTCAAATGACGTCTCAGATATGATTAGCTTTGTGATGCATCTTTGCACTTCCTTGTTTTAAATATTCCCTAGTCCTTGCAATGTGTGCCTTGGAAAACAACCCACTAAAATCCTGCACAGTATTGTTTATGTGAATTATTGCCTTTACTGCCATGTGGCCACTTCCCATGGGTGAAGTTAGGAATGTGCTGAAGCATTTACAGAACTTAATGGACTACATAGGAATATGGGAAATCAACTGCATCCAGAGCACTTCCAAAACATGAAGAATAATAAAACCAGAAAACCCTAGAGATTTTTTTAAATTTTCTTTGGAAAGGCTTACTAGTAACAACAGAGCAAGATTTTTAAACAAAAACATGACATTCATAGTAACATTCCTTTTTAAACTGTGTCTGTATGTAAAGAATGACCTTCAGCTTTTATGAAAGATATTTTTACAGGCCCCTGCACAGATTGTTTTTTGATACAAAGACAAAAAGTCCAAAGTTTAAACTAAAATGAAAATAAGGAAGTTATAGATAACAGATGAAGGTGGTGAGAGGGAAGTACCTGAATCATTTGGAAAGCTGGTCTTCACAAATCACAGGAGTTTGAGAACAATCTTAAAGACAGTAATTCAGGAGCTCACCCTAGTTAACTTAGTGATAAAAATACCAGAGAGATTAATTCCTTAATCAGAGGCTGGGAAAGTTCGTATTTTTAAATTACTGGAATTTCTAAATGTGATTGGAAAAGTTTTTTTATTGACTACTGATTGCATGTGGGTTTGCCATATTTACATAATGGATTTATTTTTGTCTCAATGCACAGATTATTTTCAGGAATGGAAGAGAGGTGTTGCCTTTCTCTGAAGCAACAGAAGATGAAGCATAATTAGTTATGCTGAGATGGATCACAGCTAGGAACAAGGGATTGTGTCTCAGCAGAAAGTCTTGTCCCAAGGTTAATCGCTCTATCAGATCTGTCAGGATTGAAATTTTACTTGAATAAGTCTGTCAGGTTGTTTTTCTAGGATTTCTTCTAAAGCACAGGATCTAGCTCATCTTGAAGACTATCTATTTGTTTTACATAAATGCCATTGAGGAAGAATCACTGGTCTTGGTCTTTCTTGCTGCCTTCCTCTTTGATTTACAGTAAACAGGATATTTTATGTGCCCTGGGGGATCTCCATCTATGGTACAGCTCTCAAAGATCATGGAGATCTGAATTTGCTAGTCTAGGAATAATTTCCCATCTCATACTTTCTTTTTCTGAAGTATGTAGGAGTAAGACATTGTCTCTTCAATATAACAGAAAAATTATGCTTCAGAAGGTAAAATGGAAAGTAAACTATTTCAGATTAGAATTAAGATAACTTTTTTCCTAATATAAGAATACTTAACTTATTTGAACAGCTTTCCCTGGACTGTTATACATACTCTTTTAGAGTCATCCTTTTGCATATAATCTTTTAAAACTTATAAAGGAGAGAACTTAGGGTGGCTGCAGTGGCTGTGCATGAGAAGCAAAACTGACAACAGCCACCTATTCTCACTGTATAACATCTTGCATTTTTATCTTGTGAAATCACAGACATAACAAGCCCAGCCCAGGCCTAGGGACAGGTATAAAATATACACTTTTTTGCATTCTCTTACCTCTTTCGATATATTCTTATAAAACCAGGCAATGTCAAGGCATAAGTAAACTATAGTGTTTCTGGGATATTCAGACTTTCAAAGATAGAAAATTATCCTCACTACCTACATGGAGATTACCATGGCTTGGAAGAGCAGTCTGGTGTTTGAGCTGCAGAGCAGCAACTTCCTGCAGCAGCAGTCACTTCCCAAATCCAGTACAACCCCAATGTCTTACACTTGGTATTTCTGCATAAAAGTCTAGCTATTTTTTTCTGTTATTCTGTGCAATTTGTTTCATTGAAGATAAATATTAGCAATTATTTCTATAACAGAATTTCTGAAGATGTATTGTTTTGTGCTCAAGTATTGGCCGAGACAAATATTAAACACCATCTATTAATATCTCAGACTATGACTCCTCTTTCATCATTAAGAACTTGGAAACAGGTCTGTACTCCTTAATTAGCCCTCCTTTATTATCCTACCAGCATACAGACATGGCATTAATCTGAGCAGTGGCAACAACTGTTATCTACTACCTCAATTGATTAATCTTTGCTTGTGAAAAAGAAGCTTAAGGGAACTTGTTGCTAATTTTGGAGAAAAACTGTCTAGGTAACATTTTTGTCCTTTGAAAGGGAAGCTTCTATTAAACACAGTCATTCTTCATCTATCTCACTATTTCACACTCCTTGTGAGGAGCATCTTGGCCAGATAAAGAAAATGTGAGCCTATTAAAGTCAGTATGTTTACTGATGGGATACCTAGCTCACCTGTGTATTTAAGACCAGACATTTATTTTTTAGCTTCAAATGTAATCCAGAAAAGCATCCTTAAAATTTCTGCCACTAGGCAGAATGAGCAGACAGCACCTTTGTCCTTTACGTAAGCCTTTCATTTTCTATTTAAGCTCTGAACCTTCTGCAAGCATTTCTGCTGGCTCCTTCCCATCCCTATCTCAGTGAAAATCCTCAAAAGAATAATCTCTAACTACTGGGGTACTAGACACTTTTTTTTAACTAAGTTCTCTTTCCTAGTGGCCATTTCTCCTCACTACTTTCCTCAGCCACCTTCTTGAGTCACAGGGTAGCTGCCACTCAAGGATGCAGGGAAGCCAGGGATATACCCTACACTGTACTCAGTGTCTGCTCAGATGCAGCAAATCACTCCTAAGCATGCATATCAGAGGGAGACTTGAGAGGAGCAGTGAAAAGCCAGCATCAAGGTTATACTCAAGTTTAAGAGAATGGTGATAACTGCTAGTGTCCCAAAGCAGAAATTAATCAAATAAAGCTTTGGTCTGGTCAGTGTGGCATGTGAATACAGACTGCAGGATGCTGGTGGCACACTGAGTAGTCCCTGGAGCAGACCCTGCACCTTCTCCTGCCTGTCTGGAGCAGGAGCTGTGAGTTTATCCTTTGTTCCTGCAGTGAGTACATGCTTGTCCAAGGTGTGAGAAAGTCCTTTTTCCCACTGCTGAGTGTTGATGAGTCTCACAACCTCATGCAGTAAA